>JAKCPI010001205.1:0-16797 GCA_023213315.1 Euborellia annulipes
GATATAGAGGGTTGAGATCGAGACAACAAATGAGGGACTAACATAAGAGACTGGGCAGATAGGCACCAGAGTGCTTCTGAGGAATGGATTCAAGATCTACTGATCTATCTATTACTCGGTAAACGCTGTTTTCGGAAGACAACTTGGTAACTTTTTGATTTATGTAACGATAAAGAGGTCTGTTTATTCCAATTTGATTCCTATTTTTACTATCATCCTCGTGGTTTTAGTTAGGGCTTACTGATAATTGACTATCACATACGATAGCGGGAATTAGCACGAATGATGCGGAGTATAATATATACATAATTTTATCGTTTTGAATAGTAGAATTTGCGTTGAAACGGGTTTTGTGTTGAGGAACATACCATGCTCGACTCATTGTAAATTTCCTGTTTTAAAAACCGGCTAGCTTTTGGCGGTGTTGCAAGTGTCGACAGGGTGGTCAATTGAAGAATTTTTGAATCTGAATTTGAACTAAAAAGGTCCTGGTTTACCAGGGGGGGGGGGCTTTAATACGAGGGGGTGAACTTGCCCAGCAACTTGCCTTTTGATCAACGATGGTGTATGATCCATCTCCATTGGAATTTTGTAACATAAGGTCCTCATACAGCAGGAAATCTTATCAAGTCAATCTATTGATCCTCACTAAAAACTGATGGGGCAGTGGCCTACATTTTCTATTTACGCTCATATTGCTGAAATTGATATCGAAGTGAAGGCTTCGTCACTTGGATGGCCCCATCTTTGTAGACTGTTATGACAGGTTGTTAATACAGGCGGTAATTAAAAAAATGAACCGAATTCAAGAGTTCTGAATGACATCTGTAGTAGCATACCACCTGTATACAGTTATGGATGTATGCCCTAAAATTCCTGTTAGCTTCCACACTGTTCAACAATGTTGGGTCGGATTTGCAACAAAACGACTTATTTGAAGAGCAGTTAAAAACTCCTTCCACAGCTTGAAGGGAGTTGAATTGAGTCTGCGTCTGCCACACAGACCTCGGTTTACTTGTCTCCAGAAACTTAGCTAACACACGAGACCTTAGGCGGTAATCTTCTACAGTAATCGAACATACTTTGAGAGCACTAAACATAGATGCATTTCTGTAGCCACATTTGCATTTGGAAGCGGGGCCATAAAATTCAGATCACCAGTTCATTTGCTCTGCTGAGATAGAAACGAACCTCCTGAGCAGATTAGGCGAAAGGGAATCTAGTTTTCGATTTCGCAATGTTTGATTACTCTCTCCACTGTTCTGATTGGCAAGCCAATAGGTTCTCGTAAACCACGCACAGCAGATTGCTCAAAATGTTCATTGGGTGATAATTTCCAAAGTTGCTGAACCATAATAGATTCGACGGATCAATGAAAAACGAAACAGAACGTAGCTTTGAAAATAAATATCATAATCTTATTTGCACACACACTGATATTCTTTTTCACTTGGGGATCTTTAATTAGCTGATTGAGTGCTTTCCTAATCAGTTAGTCAAACGTGATAGGGGCTACTCAGAAAGTTGTTACTAGCAATTTTCTAGTTACGAATAAAAAATGTTACAATTGCTACCACATTATCTTGCGGGAGTATTGAATGGTTGTAATTGTGCTGTAGTAATTCTGATCAACGAGATTTTAGCAGAATGAACCAAAGTAGAGTTCTGAGAGAGTCAATAAGATTTATGATCTACTCGAAAGAAGGACAAGTATCCAAGTAAAATGGTTCTGAATCTTTTTTAATGCCAACGCCAAAGTTTTAGTTCTGGGTGGAGTATTATTTCGTTTTCATAGCTTGCTGATCACTTCACCTTGGAATATTCGACTGAACCAGAGCAAAGTCAACGAGTATTCTATCAGCAGCATAGTATAAATGGGTCGTGTAAATCAGATTTTGGGTACATTTGCCGCTTACATTGCTCAAATGCTTTCCTCCACTATTGGACCATTTTCCAACGCGGAGCACTGACAGCTTCACGGACTGAAAGGTGAGTGGCAGCAATGGCTAAAGAACTTCCTATAGTAACTAATCCAAGAAATGATTTCATTGTTTTCTATTTTTATGATGGCTATTTATCACTATTTCTAATTTTTCTGATCCGCCTTTCACATCGTCCCTGAAAGATGCTCCTAAAAACTTTACTTCGGTAGAAAGAATTTGGGACTTGCACATCGGCCAAACGTCGGAGATCATTAAAATCCTGCCGTAGGTGGTTTATATGTTCCAGAAATTAGAGGAGTAATCAAGAATATCTCACATAATTTGTAGGCAAATCGGCGGATGGTCCGAGTATATCCATATGGTTGAACGATGCAACATTGCCTTTCAGTCCAAAAGGTAAGCGTTTAGAATCGACTATATTGCAAGGCATTTGATTCTGGCTGCGGGCAATTTTTGCCAAGACTGTGTTAGCCGATGGTACGTGGTTGTCGGTCGGCCAATGGCTGTCAGAAGTGCGGGGATCTGCCGGTTTTTTGCATTCAATTTTTTTAACAGAAGTGCTATGCATGGATAGACCTCGTCTTTTTTAAAACTGTCCTGAGAGGACTTACATAATTGAATTTACTTTAAACTCCCCAATTAATATTAAGTCCAGTCACGCAATGTTTTCTGTAGGCTAGCGGCGTGAACGAAGTTATATGTAAAACAATATTATGAGTATAAGTCTACAAACTGGGAATTTCAAACAGTCTTCGAAATCATCTATTAAATTCTGGAAGACGCCTGAAAAGAATGAAGTTACAACTGCCTAGATAATGGTGGCATTTGTCGATTCCGTAGTACAGGCGAAAGCAAAGATGCCCGAATGTTATCATAGGTGGACTGCAGAAGTAATGGGAAAACTGACCTTGTAAAGTTAGTTGAATTTTCTGACCAGAAAAATTAATCTTAACATCGTTTGCACGAAACCAATCTATGCCAAGTAGACAGGGGATTTTTAACTTGGTTACTACTAAAAAAGGTGGCTCCAGGTTAACTTTCATACCAAGATTGTACCAACCTTTTTAGACACAGGTAGTGAGGTTTCTTTAATTGATCAATCACAGTTCTTCGATCTTGTATCGCTAGGATGTAAATACCATCTACTTCGCATCCAGGGTACTTATATCCATGGAGTGGCTGGGGCGCGAAGTCAAAAGATCTCACAGGCCGTACACTTAGAATTTACTGTCTTTGATTTATTTTTTGAAGCCACCTTTTTAGTAGTAACCAAGTTAAAAATCCCCTGTCTACTTGGCATAGATTGGTTTCGTGCAAACGATGTTAAGATTAATTTTTCTGGTCAGAAAATTCAACTAACTTTACAAGGTCGAAGTTTTCCCATTACTTCTGCACCAGATCCCACCTATGATAACATTCGGGCATCTTTTGCTTTCGCCTGTACTACGGAACGACAAATGCCACCATTATCTAGGCAGTTGGCAACACCTACCCCGGACAAAACTCTTTCAAACTATGAACTGCAAATATTCCAGAATTTAATAGATGATTTCGAAGACCTATTTAGTGAAATTCCCGGTTGTATTCAAGGCTATACTCATAATATTGTTTTACATGATACCCAACCGTTTCAGGCTCACGTATATCCTATTCCGCTAGCCCACAGAGAAGCATTGCGTGAACAACTTAGACAATATATTAGTTGGGGTGTTCTTGAAAAGTCAAATTCCGAGTATGTAAGTCCTCTCAGGACAGTTTTAAAAAAAGACGGGTCTATCCGTATGTGCCTTGATGCACGCCTTCTGAATGCAAAAATGAAAACCAGCCCGGAAGTTCCCCCTCCCCCTGACGAGCTTCTATTGGCTGACCGACAGCCACGTTGGTTAAGTACCATAGACTTAACGCAGTCTTATTGGCAAGTGCCCCTCAGCCAAGAATCCATGCCTTATACGGCTTTTCTCTTTGAGGGTCGTTCCTATCATTTTAAACGCTTACCTTTTGGACTGAAGACGAGTGTTGCATCGTTCAACCGCGCTATGGATTATGTTCTCGGACCATCCGTCCGGTCATTTGCTACAAATTATGTGGATGACATTCTTGTTACCTCCTCTAATTTCCTGGAACATATAAACCACCTACGGCAGGTTTTTAACCGTCTCCGACAGTTTGGTGTAACCGTTAATAAACAGAAGTCCAAATTCTTTCTACCGGAAGTAAAGTTTTTAGGGCATCTTTTGTCAAGGGACGGTGTGAGGCCGGATCCTGAAAAATTAGAAATAATTGATAAATGGCCATCGCCAAAAAATAGAAAACAATTGAAATCATTTCTTGGATTAGTTTCTTACTATAGGAAGTTCTTTAGCCATTGCTCTGCCCTCACCTTTCCCCTCCGTGAAGCTGTCAGTGCTCCGCGCTGGAAGTGGTCCAATGAGTTGGAGGAGGCATTTGAGCAATGTAAGCGACAATTCGTTAAGAATGTTACTTTAAAGTATCCTGATTTTACACGACCATTTATACTATATACTGATGGTAGCTATAAAGGGTTAGGGGCTGCTCTGGTTCAGTCAGATGTTCAAGGTGAGGAGAAAGTGATCTCCTTTGCCAGTCGGTCGCTAGCCAAGTATGAACGAAATAGTACCTCCACGGAACTAGAACTCCTGGCCGTTGTATGGGCATTGAAAAGATTCAGAACCATTTTACTTGGATACCCAGTCCTTCTTCGGGTAGATCACAAGTCTTTATTGTCTCTCCAGAACTCTACTTTGGTTCATTCTGCTAAAATGTCACGTTGGTCAGAATACCTACAGCAATTTGATACAACCATTCAGTATATTCCCGCAAAAGACAATGTGGTAGCGGACACTTTGTCCAGATTGTATGGTTTTGGTTCCTATTCGCCAACTAAGGAATTGCTAGTAGCAACTTCCTCTGTAGAACAACCCCTGTCACCACGTTTGACTAACTGTGTTAGGAAAACACTCAGTCAGCAAATTAAAGATCCCAAGTTGAAAGAACTAATCGAACTGTGTGGTGCAAATGGGAATTATGATATTTATTTTACACAAAGCTACGTTCTGTTTCGCAAACCCCTTCAACCAGATCAATCGATCCAAATTATGGTTCCGAAACATTTGGAAGAGTTATTAGCTTTAGAGTATCACCAATTTTATGGACATTTTGGGCCATCTAAAATTGCGTGGTTTTTACAAAGGGAGACCTATTGGCCCCACCAATCCAGAACGGTTCGGAAAGTAATCAAACATTGCGAAATCTGTCAGAAAACTAAATTCCCTTCCGCCTATCTCTCAGAAGGTTCGTTTCATATCTCAACCCAAGAACCAAATGAACTGGTGAGTGTAGACATTTATGGCCCCCTTCCAAAATCTAAATATGGCTACAAGTACATCTATGTGTTTAAGGATGCTTTCTCAAAGTATGTTCAGTTACTACCTAGTAAGAAGATTACCGCTAAGGCTTCAATTCGTGTGTTAACTAAGTTTCTGGAGACAAATGTAAAGCCGAAGGTCTTGTTAACAGACGTTGGAACTCAATTCAACTGTAAGCTGTGGAAGGAGTTTTTAACTGGTCTTCAAATAGAAAGTCGTTTTGTTGCTACCCGAAATCCACGGGCCAACATTGTTGAACGAGTAATGAAGGAGCTTAACAGGATCTTTAGGGCATACATCCATAACAACCATACAGGTTGGTATACTTACCTAGATGTCATTCAGGAGCTCTTGAATTCGGTTCCAAATGACACTACACAATTACCGCCTGTGATTATTCATTGTAACAAACAACCTGTCACTCCTCTCTCAACAGTCTACAAAGATAAGGAGATACATCCAATTGACAAGCACAAGATTGTTCAAGTCACTTTCGACCGTATTCAGCAATATGAGCGTAAAATTGATGGAAAGCGCTGTGAGGCTGAAAAATTTCGGCCACCTTATCAAGTGAAAGACCTTGTTTTAGTGAGGATCAATAGATTGTCTTCATTGACTGATAAGATTTGTCAGAAATTTTTCCTGCTGTATGAGGGCCCTTATGTTATACACGAAATCAATGGAGGTGGATCATACACCATCGTTGATCAAAAAGGCAAGTTGCTGGGCAAGTTTAATACTCGTGAATTAAAGCCCTTCTTTCCTGGTAAACGAGACCTTTTAGTTCCAGATTCAGATTCAGATTCTTCGAATGACCACCCTGTCGACAAAGTTGCCAACACCGTTCTTTTTAACCCGGTTTTAGAACCCCAGAGCTACAATAGTCAGTATATATTATGTTCCTCAACACAGACCAGTCCGTTTCAACACCAAACTATTCCTATTCAAAGCAATAAAAATTATGTATATTATACTCCATCATTCGTGCCCTATATTCCACTATCGTATAATAGTCAATTATCTGAAAGTAAGCCCCCAAAGGACCGGTCATTCGTTCCAAGGAAGGAAGAGGATGATAGTAAAATAGAATCCAAATTGGATTGTAAACAGACCTCTTTATCGTTGTTTATAGAATCAAAAGTTACCAAGTTGTCTTCAATAACCGTTAGTCCTGCCTGGAGTTTACTGAGTAATAGTGGAATCAATTGTGAACAGATCGATCAACCAGCAGATCAACTTCCTCTAAGGCCTCTGGTGCCTTATATCTGCCCAGTCTCTTATATGTTGGTCCCTCATTTGTTTGGTACATCAGAATCTCAACCCTCTATATCTTTTTGGGTATCTTCTCATAGGGTGTGTAATTGGCTTTTTCTTCAGTTTTCCCTCAAAACAAGTCACAATATCTTTCATGGATTCAGATTAATCGATCTGTTGAATATTTCTTTACCGATAGAATTTACCCACAATAAAAAGTCCAGTACAGTCCCTAAAGCTGATAGATCAGATTCGACTCGGTCGCAGCTTTATTCTCGTCCCATAGTCAAGTGTCAGAGGAGACAATCCCATCACGCGACCAGTGAAATGAACCGACTCCCAAGGAATCATATCTCGCGCTTTAAAGATTTAGGTCACTTTTAACTCTAGCAGAGCAAAGGGAGAATCTTCAGTTCTCCTAACATTACTTTACCTGTACATGCGTTCTTCGTTACGCTTTCAAGATGCTAGGTCACCTCAAGCTCAAGCAGAGCAAAGGGAGAGTCCTTAATTAGTATAACAGTTAATAGTGTAATTAGTATCAGTTAGTATCTAATAGTTAATAGCTATCTCCTTTATGTAAGTAACTCAAGATACCTAGAATCCCATAGTCCTAAAAGAAATGTCTGAGTTTTATATTTTCTTTTAAATCTACAGAATCAAGTAGGTTTCTTGTGCAAACAATAAGACATTGTTGCACAATAAACCCTGAGCAAAGGGATGTAACGATATATGCTAAAATCAACCATTTCTTTATTTTTAATTTTAATAAATTTATAGTAATAAATTTATCTTTTTTTTTATTTGGGTTCTCTCAGCTCAATAGTAAATTAATTTTATTTTTGTATGTGAGATGGCACCTCCTTCCACAAAAAACCGAATAAGTTTGAAAAATAATTAATCTGTTTATTTTTGTCAAATTGACATGTTTCATATAACTAAAATGGATAAAAGAATATCTATATATATATATATATATATTAAATAAATTAAATAATTTAAGAAAGACCTCTGATTTATAAAAAAAAAAAAAAAAAAAGAATTACTATTTAAACTTTTCAAACTAAACTTGAAGAAAGTGGCGCTGCGCGCGGCGAGTGAATCTTACTCCGCCTGCGCAAAGATAAAGGAAATTGAAGAAGACGGAGAAGAAGGGAATATTGAAAAATGGCTGCTAACACATGTTTGAATCCATTGAGCTCTCTGTAAAAAACTGCATCTGGCCATTTATTACAAGCCCCAAATTGGCTTTTGTGCAATTCACTGCAAGACTGTGATTGCATGTCAATTGATTTTAGACATCTGTGAACATCATCTCGAGGGTGGATGGTCCAGAATCTGTTTTGACCTGCAAGGAACTCTGTAACGTTGAAGAATTGCCATCGGCATCATCATCTGAACAGATAAGAATCATCTTATTTTATTTCGAGAATTCTCTTTAAAAAAAATTACAAAATAATAAAAAAAAAAATAAATAAATCAGAGAAATATTCTGAAAAGCGCTTGAATAAATTTTAAATAATTTTTATTCTAATTCCACGTGAAGATGAGCAAAGCTCATGAATAAACTCTTTTTCGATTTGATCAAAATATAATACTACTATCTAATCCCTATCTAATTTTGCATTTATTAACAATTAGATACAATCAAAACTAAATAATTTTTTTAATGATATTTTTTTTTTTAATGGAATTCCAAACTATAAATTTTGTTTAAATGATAGTAATTAATTTTTAATTTAGTAGATAAGAAATGATGAAAGGAAAAGTATTCAAAGGAATAAAACAATAATTTATTAAAATAAAAATTGAATTTTTTATTGGTTAGAAATTCGAAATACAAATTTATTTTATTGAAATTTTATGGAATTTTGAAGATTCATGTCTTTGATCCTATTCCGGGAATCCATGTGTGATTCTGAAAATAAATAGATATATATATATATATGTATTAGTAATTAATAATTAAAAATAATTTTATTAATTTCTGTATCAATTTTTTTCTAGTTGTTTCTCTTCGGCTAACAGCTGATCAATGATTTAGATAAAAAAAAAAAATGTGTACCGTTTAAAAAAAAAAAATTTTATTATAAATTATAAAAATAAACCTTTGTGGAAGTCGGAGAAGTAAAGTAATAAAAAATAAATCTTTGAGGAAAGCAGGAGAAGTAAGAAGTTTTAATTTATATAAGTAGATCTTCGTGGAAAGTAGAGAAGGAGATTGTTATGAAAGTAGGAGGAGGAATAAAAAAAAAAAATAGTATTTGTCTTTGTGGAAGAATTAGGAGAAAGAGAAACAAATAAAATTACACAAACGCTTACACAAAATTTTTAATAATTGTTTTAAATCATTGATGCTGCGGCAGCCGAAATAACAAATGGAAAAATTAAAATATACCGTTTTAAACCAATCAATTTTTCTTATCGAATAAAGAATTTTATTTTTGAAAAAAAAAATTTTTATTATACATATAAATATATATGCTCAAACAAACAATTTATCACTTTTGGGATAGTTGTAAATGAACTCATCCTATAAATTCTTTTAACTCAAAATAATTTTTCTTTTGAATATTATTGCTTTCTAAAAAATTAAAACTCTAACTAATAAATTTGAATAAAATCCTTTTTAACAACCTTTCAATAAACATCTCATATACAAAGGTATCATGTTCGGCAAGAGGAGAACCTCAACGGAGGTTCAGCAATTCTACAAACTGTACACTTTGAGCTGATTGAAATATAAGAGAGAAAAGATAAAGAAAAGATTTTTTTTTCTTGTTTTTTATACAGTTATCCCTTTACGTTATATATATATATATCTAGAGTTCAAATTACTGACATTTCTCACAAACCTTCCCTTCCATCCCGATAGGTCCAGCAAATATAATATATAAATATAAATAAGTCGAAGCAGATAACAACAAATAACTTCATAGATCAGATTTTATTTAGATAAGATAAAAAATCCTCTTACGGAGGTGACTTGTGAACCTCGAGGGTCGAGTCATAAGTTTACAAGAGTAACCAAAAAACCATAAGAGACCTTGTTTGTAGAGCGTTAAATTTCCTATAAAAATTTGTTATAATCTTACCAAAAGATTGTTCCGTTGATGAGTTACAGAATTTTAAATACAAAAAAGAACTTTTCCCATATTATTTATTATTATTAAGAGCTGACATTTGGTAGGAATTTTTTTTTATATATATTTGAAACCGATTTAGGGCTATCGTCGAAAATAAATTGAAGTCCAAAATAAGGGCCCCTAATATAACATGAACAAATAATTATATACAGCCAAAACACCACCATGACGCTGTCTTTTCGGCAAGGATGTAGGGAGGAAAAACAAAAACAAGATTTTTTATTTTTCCCCAATTGAGTTTTATTCCTGATATTTCAAAGGCACAAAATATTTAGAAAATTGAAAATGAAATAAAAGTAATTATATAAAATGTATTAATTAATCAATTTTTAACAAGACTGTGAGTGTTTTTATTGTTGAGGCCAAACACCCGTGGCCCCGGAATCGAACCCAGAATCTCCGCCTTTCCGGGCATAGGCGTGCTATCCATTGCACCAGGCCACCGATGGATAGCACGCCTATGCCCCGGAAAGGCGGAGATCCTGGGTTCGATTCCCGGGGGCCATGGGATGTTTGGTCTCATCAATAAAAAACACTCACAGTCTTGTTAAATATATCTATGACTAGTTAAGTCCGAATCGAGGTATTTTGAATACTATTATCTTATTCAAATATATAGATCTCGAAAAATATTTAGCTATTAATTAATCAAGTTGTATAAAAGAATAAATAATATGTAGACAAAAAGTTGAATGATCTTAAAAGCCTGAATTTATATTTTAATATATATTAATGAATTGCAATAAAGAAATGTTATAAATGAATTTGTAATAGAATTTATCAAAATAAGAAGAGGAGAAGAGCCTTTGTGCCTTTGAAATATTATGAATAAAACTCAATTGGGGAAAAATAAAAAATCTTGTTTTTGTTTTTCTTCCCTACATCCTTGCCGAAAAGACAGCGTCATGGTGGTGTTTTGATTATATGTTTCTCGGCATCACTCAATTATATCCAGCTTTTGACACACCTCTCTTCCATTAAAAAATACAAAAGACTGATGATGGGAGAATAAATAATTTGTCAAAAATCAAAATTAGATCCGTTTCATGCCGTTTCATTAGGCAAAATAAAGTGAAAAATTAATTTTTTAAATAGTATATTTTCTTTTGACTGACATATTCTTTGATTCGTTTTTTTTCTAGAGTGAATTAAATGCCCTTACAACGGAATCAACCCCTGAAGAGGAAGAGATTCCAAAAACGATAAATGCAACTAGCGATTCGATTGTTAATATACTTGAAGCGAGACTTCAAATGTACCAGGAGGCGGAACAAAATGCAAAAAGTTCAGGAGAAACTTCTAGAGCGAGAAGGTGAATAAGAATAACATTTGCTGTAACCCAAAACTTAACGTTGCCCGCTCGCACCCATTTCCCCTCATTGCTTAGACCGGGACCGTCATTTCTCACTAGTCCTTGAGTCAAAGTCATGTTTCACTCAGTTTTTTTACATTTCCGAATCCAATTTTCCGTCATTGTATTGATTTTAAACTGCGATAGGCCGACGTCTACTTCCTCACACCTCGGTCAAAGATGGTAACGGTGGTGAAATTGACGTCGAACGAGACGTGACTTACATTATACTGTACGTTGCAGTTGTATATATATTCATTTAAAACTGACTGCATTCATCATTACAATAAATTTTGCTTTTGGTTAGATAATTTAAAACTCGTGATAATGTTTCAATATATTATTTATGGAAATAAACACTTGTTTCTTAGTATGTATCAATATCTAGACAGGCAGGATGAGAAATAAAACGCAATTTTATTTCAATGTGCTCGTCGACGTTTCCAGTGCTAATCGCCCCCTTCTTCAGGACTGAGCAGGTGTCAATTATAACATAGATCTGTCGTTTATTGAGAGATTTTTAATATTTAGATCATACCTGTCATTTTAGAATTATACATTGTAATCTAAATGTTAAAAATCCTAAATAAATGACACCTGCTCAGTCCTGAGGAAGGGGGCGATTAACACCCGAAACGCGAACGAGCCCAATGAAATAAAATTGCGTTTTATTTCTCATTCTGGCTGTCTAGATAGTATCGATAATATAGACAATTTCCACCCAAAGTAAATATATCTTGTTTCTTAGATTTCGACACTTGGTGTTAAATTATGTTTCAACTAAAGCCAGTTTAAATTTAATTGATCATTTTCAGTTCCTCAAGTCATTTAAGGGGGCCAGGGAGCGAAGTGGTTACGCATCTTTTTCCCGATAAGATGGCTTAGTGTGTCATAAAAAGTATGCCTAAAAATCAAGTAATTCAAAAATTTGCCAAGAGATGTCAGAATGGTAGCTAATAATATTTAATGCATTTGGTTGATTTTCATTGATCTTTTAACAATAAATACTTTATAAATGTTATTATATATTATGTATCTTTTATAAAAGCATAAAAATATGTAAATATAGGCCAGATGTAGGCCAATAAGCTGTTAGACTAGCCTGCCATCTATTGCAAGAATGCTGAACTAATTTGACAGATGGTTTTTAAATAAATCATCTAAGCTTATTTTAAAAATTTCTTAATTAATATGTGATTAATAATAACAATAAATTCATTTTTAAATTTAAAAAAATTAAAGATTATTGGGACAGATTGTTTTTTTGTATTTGCTTGATAACAAAAAAATTAATTACGATAATTTTTTAATAAGTCATTAAAAAAATTATAGCTCGATGACCCAATAATCTCTTTTGAAAAGCAATTCTTTCGAAAATAAATTTTTGCCACTTGAGACGGAAGTGAAACCTTATCCCCTAGCACAAATAGCGAATATTCTAATAGCCAGACGCTGTGGGATTGTTTTCAAATTGTATTGTATTTTAAAGGTTTGGAAGAGGAATCAAGACATTGAATGATCAACTAAAGGCAGCACGTGCTGGTCGTCCAGTACCTGAAGATGAAATTCCTCCACCGGTAGCTTCTGGCAAGAAACCTCCACCCCCACCTGAGACCTCAGAACAGTCTAATGAAGAACAAATACCAACTTTGCCTGAAACACCTGCAAATCCTGGTAAAACTAAAACGAATTAATTAATGATGAAGAAGAAAGAGAAGAGTATTACAGTTAAATGAAAAGAGAGCGCATAATTGGACGATGTTATGCATGAAGGAACCAAGCGCCATTAACATAAATCTGTGATAGGGGGGCATTTCATTTAAACAATGACTTGTTTTCTTGTTTTATACAAAAAAAAAAGTGCACAGAGTTATAAGGGAGCGTACAAGTATTACGTAACGCAATTTGGGGGGGGGGGGGGTCTCGTAAAACGTTACCATTCGTTACAAGGGGGGGGGGGGGAGGGGGGGGTGAACAACGTGTTACGTAACTGGTATTTTAGCGACTTTTCTGGTATTTTAGCTACTTTTCGATACTTTGCGCAACATAATTGTGACTTTTAGATAAAAATGGCCACTTGAGCGTTACGTAATGTCTAGGGGGGTCCAGAAAAATGTTACGGCGCGTTACATGGTGGAGGGGGGTTTTCAAAATCTTCAAAAATTGCGTTACGTAATACTTGTACGCTCCCTAATGTTGTGATTTAAATAAAGAGGTAGATCTTCTTTTTCCCTACAAGATGGCGGTCTTAACGCAATTTCGATCAAAATGGGGCTTGGTTCCTTCATGAATAACATCGTCTATTTAATTATTATTAATCTGTATTAATAACATATATGGCAACTTTAATTTTTTTTTTTTAAAATTCCCCCTTTTCGGTTGAAGAGGCCATTAGGGTTTTAATTTTACATAAGGATAGCGAAGGGCAGTCAGGAAAAATTAAATCAGATAAAAATACAATCAATCTTTATTTGATTGTTGACGTTTCGGATGCCAGTTACACCATTCCTCAGGACAATCAATTTTCAAGGAAAAAATACAGATGGACGTTTTAAGGTATCTTAACGAAAACTGAAATCGTGCTTGAAATAGATCTAACACAATTTCAATTGTTAACGTCCATCTGTATTTTTTCCTTGACAATTGATTGTCCTGGAGGAATGGCGCGGGACTGGCGTCCGAAACGTCGACAATTACATATTATTAAACATTTATAATACCGATGGCTATCGGGGACGTTCTACACGCTGATTTCTGGGGGTCACGTATGGGACCATCTTCAGGGCCAGGTTAATGTCTGAAAATACATATAATCCTCGCCAAGTTATATTGGGCATACACAATTGCATGTAGCTTAATCATGACAATGCCTCAAATTATGTTGTTACAATACCTTATCTTTCATTAGATGTCCGCGGCCCGGGTTGGGAACCGCTGTAATAGACAACTATAGTATATACCAGCGGTTCCCAACCCGTGGGCCGCGGCCCAGTTGTGGGCCGCGAGCTGATTGGGACTGGGCCGCGGACTTCTAAGTAAAGATAAAAATTATATATAATAATGTTTAATGGCTGGAAATGTATTGAGGAAGGATATAAATGCAGGCAGCCAAGAAATAAAAACGCTCTCGATTCCCTTTGAATGTCCAGACGTTTCGGGCAAAATTTATTCGCCCATCCTCAGTGAACTCTAGAATAGAATACATATAAGTGATGTTGATAATACAATACAGATGACAATTTTCATTATTGATGAGACTCACATTCTAGTGGGAGAGAGTTAAGTCTCCTTTGGTATACATAGTTGTTGTTAGGTCCTACTACGTATTCTATTTAATGTAACAATATGATGATAAATGAGTTTTTTGTTGTTAAAATTTTTTGCTATTTTCATAGTCAAGATACAATCAAGTAATGTGAAGAAAGACAAATGATTTTCTCTTTATATATTTAGACATTCATATTCGATATTAATTCTATTTTTAATGAGGATTATCTATTTAATATTAGATTGAAATTTTATTCCTCTCGTCAAGTAATTAAAATTTAACATTATATTAAAATTAATTTATATAATAATTTTTTGCGCCTTTCCAACAATATTTGTTTATATTTAGTGAGACCGAAAAAACAACAACGCGCACTGTTTAGTTTATTTTAATTAAAAGATTAAAAGAATTTTTGAAATTTACAAAAGCCACATGCAACATTTCGGTTCTAAAATGAAACGTCTTCATGTTCTCACTCAGCCAAGAGCCCATCATAAATCACACTAAGATATTGACAATCAGTCTGGTTATTGATAGACCTATTCCCAAAGTATTTGATACAGCATTTTTCAGCTATCAATCTTTTGTCCAGTTTTGGTTCTGTCATGAGCACTCTAGTCTGATCGAACTCAAACGCGTGTCCATGCGTTATTGCATGTTGACTTAGAGCTGTGCTAGTTTTTTTATTACGGACACTGAGCTCATGTTCATATATTCGTTGTTTTATTCTTCTACCCGTCTGCCCCACATACCAACTATTAGATTGAGGACAATCTTTACATTCTATCGCATAGACTACATTGGCCCTTTCATCTTTTGTATTTTTATCTTTATTGTCGTATAAAAACAACAATCTATTTACAGGTTTGAGCGCGATGTTTATATCATGGATACTAAACAGCTTTTTAATTCTTTCAGATACATTGGGAATATATCGCAAAGAATGATAAATGACAGGTGTTTTTGGGTTGTAATCGGTGTGGTATTATTACCTGCTCTTTCTTTATATTTAATTTAATATATCTACAGTATGTAGATGATTCTTTTGCATGTGTACATATCAATGATATAAGTGACATATTAGCCAAATTTAATGCGTTTCATAATAACCTAGTCTTTACACATGAATTGGAAAAAAAATCAAGGTATAAGTTTTCTCGAATTATACATCGTAAGAAAAGATAATGGCCGTCTAACTTTCGACATATATACTAAACCGACATCTAGCAATAGGATTACCAATTATTTGACTAAGGCCCCCTTCATATATAAAATCAACACCCTGAATTATTTTTTAAAACGTATTCACACGCTAGCAGATGAAAACTTTAGGGAAAAAAATTTGTCTAATTTTAGAAAAATGACACAAGACAATAATTATCCCAACTTCTTAATCAATCAAATAATTAGTAAATATAAAGAAAGAGCAGGTAATAATACCACACCGATTACAACCCAAAAAACACCTGTCATTTATCATTCTTTGCGATATATTCCCAATGTATCTGAAAGAATTAAAAAGCTGTTTAGTATCCATGATATAAACATCGCGCTCAAACCTGTAAATAGATTGTTGTTTTTATACGACAATAAAGATAAAAATACAAAAGATGAAAGGGCCAATGTAGTCTATGCGATAGAATGTAAAGATTGTCCTCAATCTAATAGTTGGTATGTGGGGCAGACGGGTAGAAGAATAAAACAACGAATATATGAACATGAGCTCAGTGTCCGTAATAAAAAAACTAGCACAGCTCTAAGTCAACATGCAATAACGCATGGACACGCGTTTGAGTTCGATCAGACTAGAGTGCTCATGACAGAACCAAAACTGGACAAAAGATTGATAGCTGAAAAATGCTGTATCAAATACTTTGGGAATAGGTCTATCAATAACCAGACTGATTGTCAATATCTTAGTGTGATTTATGATGGGCTCTTGGCTGAGTGAGAACATGAAGACGTTTCATTTTAGAACCGAAATGTTGCATGTGGCTTTTGTAAATTTCAAAAATTCTTTTAATCTTTTAATTAAAATAAACTAAACAGTGCGCGTTGTTGTTTTTTCGGTCTCACTAAATATAAACAAATATTGTTGGAAAGGCGCAAAAAATTATTATATAAATTAATTTTAATATAATGTTAAATTTTAATTACTTGACGAGAGGAATAAAATTTCAATCTAATATTAAATAGATAATCCTCATTAAAAATAGAATTAATATCGAATATGAATGTCTAAATATATAAAGAGAAAATCATTTGTCTTTCTTCACATTACTTGATTGTATCTTGACTATGAAAATAGCAAAAAATTTTAACAACAAAAAACTCATTTATCATCATATTGTTACATTAAATAGAATACGTAGTAGGACCTAACAACAACTATGTATACCAAAGGAGACTTAACCTCTCCCACTAGAATGTGAGTCTCATCAATAATGAA
>JAKCPI010001206.1:0-80943 GCA_023213315.1 Euborellia annulipes
AAATCGATATCTCTTCTGGTTTAGAAATTAATGTAAAATCAAAATTTTTTTCCCTAAATTGGCGAGATTTAGGGGTACTTAGGGGCCGAATTTAAAAAAACCCTGAAACACCCAATTTAGATTTTTATCTAAAGAAGGTTTTAGCGAAGAAACCAAATCGATATCTCTTCTGGTTTAGAAATTATTGTAAAGTCAATATTTTACCCTTAAATATATTGTTTTTCCCTAAATTGGCGATTTGGGGTAACTTAGGGGCCGAATTTAAAAAAACCCCGAAACACCCAATTTAGATTTTTATCTAAAGAAGGTCTTTAGCGAAGAAACCAAATCGATATCTTTTTTGGTTTAGAAATTGGTTGTAAAGTCGTAAATTTTACCCATAAATGACCATTTGGGGCCCTTAAAATGGGAATTTCGAAAAATGGCTTCTTAAATGACGCCTAGGGCCCAAATGTAATCTACATGCCAAATTTCAACTTTCTAGGCCTTACAGTTTAGGCTGTGCGATGATGATGAATGAAACGAATTAGGGGGGGGTTTTTTCCCTAAATTGGCGATTTGGGGTACTTAGGGGCCGAATTTAAAAAAACCCTGAAACACCCAATTTAGATTTTTATCTAAGGAAGGTTTTTAGTGAAAAAACCAAATCGATATTCCCTTCTGGTTTAGAAATCAATGTAGATCAAAATTTTACCCTTAAATATATTGTTTTTCCCTCAATTGGCGATTTGGGGTACTTAGGGGCTGAATTTAAAAAACCCCTGAAACACCCAATTTAGATTTTTATCTAAAGAAGGTTTTAGCGAAGAAACCAAATCGATATCTCTATTGGTTTAGAAATTATTGTAAAGTCAAAATTTTACCCATAAATGACCATTTGGGGCCCTTAAAAATGGGAATTTCGAAAAATGGCTTCTTAAATGACGCCTAGGGCCCAAATGTAATCTACATGCCAAATTTCAACTTTATAGGTATTATAGTTTAGGCTGGGCGTTGTCATCACTTAGTAAGTCAGTCAGTCAGTCAGTGAGTTAGTCACAAGTCTCTTTATATATATAGAGATTAATAGGTTGTAAAAAAAAAAACATTGTCAAAGAGGTTTTGGAATGAGGCGCGAAATGACTGATGACGTCGTAGCGCCCTATAATGTGGTAACATTAATAATATTATGTATCTTTTATAAAAACATACAAATATATAAATATAGGCCAGATATAGGCTAATACTATATCGTCTGTTAGACTAGCTTGCCAGCTATTTCAAGAATGCTGAACTAATTTGACAGTTGATTTTTAAATAAATCATCTAAGCTTATTTTAAAAATTTCTTAATTAATATGTGATTAATAATAACAATAAATTCATTTTTAAATTAAAAAAAAATTAAAGATTATTGGAACAGATTGTTTTTTTTGTATTTGCTTGATAACAAAAGAATTAATTACGATAATTTTTTAATAAGTCATTAAAAAAATTATAGCTCGATGTCCCAATAATCTCTTATGAATTTAATTCATTTAAAAAAAAAACCGCATTGAAAAATTCCTTATAATAGTCTAGTTTTTTTTAAGGTACGTTTAGATCATAGTCAACCACCAGTTTATCCGATGGATAGCTAGTTAATTAGAAGTGAAGCAATCCGCCCTAAATGAAATAGTTATTTATTTTACCTTCATTTGATTCCGGCCGAGGGATATATAAAAGAACATTTGCATTTGAAGGATCAAAAAAAATATCTAATTGCTGTTTATTTATTTCCATTTGATTTTTAAATCGTCGATAAAGATTAAAATTAACTAATCCATTATTAGTTTGAGGTGTGAATTCAAAATCAACGCATTCAACGTCTTTCAAAATTTGATCGGAATTATCATACCAAGCAGCAACATACCATTTGCCTTGCATCTGAAAAGTATAGAAAATGTTAAATTTTGACATACCTATATAGAACCTTCTATATTATACCTCTTGTATTTGATTCCTCTCCAAATGTTTCACTGTATAATTCTGAGCGCATTCTTGAGCGATTACACCCGTTATTACAGCAAATATTGAAACAAGAATATTTTGAAATTTCATTTTTTTTACTTGTTTTTGTTTTCTAAACGAATATTAAATAAGAAATTATCAGGTTTAAAGCTTATGAGTGTGCGGCGTGCGATTGACTGTCACTATGTAGAAAAACATTCATTACCATTGTTATCTCAGTAATTGAAATGGCATGTGAAAACATTATTATTTTTTACTTTCTCTTATCTCTATATATGTTAATATATATAGAGAGAGAAAGTATTGGTTTCATGTCAAAAATTCGATGTCGAGATTTTGATGGATCTTCACGTTTTGAGGACCCCTGAATCCAAAAAAGTGGTTTTCGCGACATGGTCTGTCTGTGGGGTGTGTGTGTGTGTGTGTCTGTGTTCACTTTTAAGCATGAAGGAATTGAGCTATGAGGCTGAAATTTTATATTTAAGTTAAACATCCCCCGGGACCGGAAAAATATGCTTTTAATCAAAATCGGCCAAAGAGTACTAGTACTTTACTGATGTACTTTTTCAGTTTTTTTCGATTTTCTCAAAATTCGCTCCAACGATTTTGATTAAAATTCAAAAATCAATTATTCTTTAGATGCTCTTTAAAATGTACCAGGTATATTCTCATTTTGCCATTGAAATCTTCTGAAGACCACTTTACTCTTGACCTTCATAGCAAAGATAGGAGAAATGGTTGCCATGGTAACTAAAATATAAATATTTTCCCATACTTATAAATTTTACATCTTGAATTCAAATGTACCCATTCTGTCGGAAACTGTGCCTGTTCTTTCAGTAAGAGAAAGTTGTGTGCTGTGCGAATCACCAAGGGCGGTCCAGAGGTGTTTCTCGGGGGGGTAATTGGGGGTGTGTCACAACACAATTTTTTTTTAATTTGGAATTTAAAAACCATTATAAAAAAAAAAAAAAAAAAAAAAAAAAAAATTGAAAAAAAGAAGGGGGGCCCCCCCCAGTCACGCCAGATTTTTATTTACGAGAGTCCGTGACTTTTTGAATTTCCAGCCTCTTAACTGAAATAGCAAAACTGCTGCTGTTAGCAGGCAACTATCAGCTGACTCCTGTCGAAATTTGAACCAGCTGGGTCTTTTAGTTTGACTGTGACTTTTTTCCCGACACTAAAAAAATGTAGTATTGTCAAAATGTATTGTATTGTAAAATGTTGTATTTTCTTGGCTCAAGAAATTCGTTGAAACAAATTTTTATCATTAATTTTCTTTAAAAAAAATCTGGTACAACTGTCGCACAGCACACAACTTTCGATTACCGAAGGTGTCACACCAGATTTTTTGTGTCGACATGTATTTAGTTTCCAACAGTACGGTATATACGATTTTCAAGATGTAAATTTATATTTTGTTACCATGACAACCATGTAATCTTCAGAAGATTTCAATGACAAAATGAGAATATATAAATACATTTTATTAAGAATCTAAAAAATAATTGATTTTTGAATTTAAAAAAAAATCGTTGGAGCGAATTTAGAGAAAATCGAAAAAAACTGCAAAAGTGCATCAGTAAAGTACTAGTACTCTTTGGTCGATTTTGTTCAAAAGCTTCGTGTCACGTCCCATGGGGGTGCCTAACTTAAATATAAAATTTCAACCTCCTAGCTCTTTTCGTTCTTGAGATATTTTGTTCACAGACAGATAGACCATGAAGCGAAAACCACTTTTTGGGTTAAGTTGCTGAAAAGACTGTGTGGGTGGGTGTGAGTGTGAGTAAAAAAAAAAAAAAAATATATTTCAAAAGAAATGAAAAATAATTATATTTGATAAGAAATAAATTTATTAAAATAATTATTTTAAGCATAATCAAAGAAAGATATACATAATTATTATTTTAATTCTGGCATTTTGATGGATTGCCAAAAGATTGAAATTTATCCTTTACATCTTGCAAACCTAATTCACTTATAACATTCGATTCTGACTCCTTATAATCAGTTGATTCCGGATCCCTTACAAGAACCATAAAAACTATCCAAGCTAAAAACAAAGACGGAGAAATAAATGAGCACCGGGGTCGGTATTTCAATAAGTTAGACTGATATAGGAAGCAAGCAGAGTCAAAGATTTGAAGGAAGTCATAAATGGATTTGAAGATTTATCTCAGTTAATTTATATTAATAATAAATAATACGTACATGTTCCATCTGGGTTTTTATTACAGAAATAAGAGATTATATAACTTGTAAAATCGTAACTTATAATGTGAAATTTAAAGAACACATCTGAAAAATAAAATTACATCAATAAATAGGTGTTGCCAACCTTTGAACCAAATTTCAGAACTAATATTTCCACACAAAATTGTTTGTAGGTTGAATGAGAGCATGGGCGTAACTAGGGAGGTGCCGGGGGGGGGGTTGTCCCCCCTCTCTAGAAGGCTCGTGGCCTCCCCAGAAAGCTCCTTGCCCCAAGAAAAATTGAGAAAATATGGGGCTTTCTAGGCCTACCGGAGAATAGCTGGGCCCTATTTTATAAAGACTGACAATGCGACAATTGTCAAAAATTGACATAAATTGTCAAGCTTACACTATGATATTTATTTTATTGTCAACTGCTAAAAAGCAGTTCAATTACAACGATTGTCAACACGTTTCATAAAAAAATTGTCAGTTAATACAAATTTGTCACTTTTTACTTCCTTCTATCCAGCCCTTGGCTGCTCATTTTTATTTTTTAAGTAATGTCCAATTGGACCGAAACTAACGGAGCCGTAGCCGAGAAAGCTGTTTAAAAATTTTTTTTTCTAAACAGGCTGAATCTTAACCTGTTCGAACCCGGCAAATTCGGGACAACTGCAAGTTGTTTTAAATTATATTCGAATCCCCTAACGAGAATTCTTCAAGTCCCTTGAGTTGCTTTAATATTTGTTTTAAATATAGGCCTAGTTTTTAAATAAATAAAATATATTAGGTTAATGTCACCTTCATATTTCTTCTATATTTTCGTTATTTTTATATAGATCTGAAACAAATTGTCTTTGCCACATCTATTTTTGGCTAATAAAAAGAATGGAGAGAGAAAAAACCGAAAAAGTTACCTTTCTAGAAAAAAAATAATATATAGGGTAAAGTATACAGTGGTTGGCCCCCTTAAGCATTTTTATCTCTTTTCTACTTAATTTCTTCTAGACCAACAAAGCAATCAGCCTGAAAATTTTTTATAGGAATCCTAAAACTACAGTTATTCTGACGCGATACTGAAAATTGAATATTTTCTAGCCGTTTTTTTTTAGAGACACAAAAACCAAAAAAGTTTCAAAAACATAGTTATTGGCCCCCCTGATACAGTTATTGGTTTTTCTTTCTACAGTCATTGGCCCCCCTCGCCACAAGCACATTTTGATTAGCTAGCATCCTAAAACATTTTAAACATACTTTTAGAAGGGAAATATGATAAAAAAATACCCCTAGATAATAAAAAATCTGGTGTGACTGATCGCACAGCACTCAACTTTCTCTTAACTTTCATAACCGAAAGTTGTGTTCTGTGCTTGTCATACCAGATTTTTTGTGTCAATATATATTTAATTTCCTCCAATATATTAAAATTCAAGATGTCAAATTTATAAACATGGGAAAATATTTATATTTTGTTAGCAGCATCAAATAATTGATTTTTGAATTTTAATCAAAATCGTTTGAGAAAATAAAACCCCAAACTTCCCAGGGAGCAAGGGCGGATACAAGGGGGGTAAAGGAGGTAATTATCCCCCCTGAGACTTGAAAAAAATTTTTTTTTTTTCGAAAAAAAATTTATTTTCAATGTAAAATTTTAAAAATTATTACTTAAAAATTTGTTTTGCATTTATATTCTGGCAAACAAGTACAGAATGCGCCTTTAAATTTCCGAAATTAAGAAAAAATAGTGTGCTGTGCGACCAGTCACACCAGATTCCCCCCCCCCGAGAAACACCTCTGGATCCGCCCTTGCCAGGGAGGTGCCTAACTTGAATATAAAATTTCAACCTCCAAGCTTTTTTATTCTTGAGATATTTTGTTGACAGACAGACAATGTTGCGAATACCACTTTTTGGATTCAGGGGACCTCAAAACGTGTATATCCATCAAAATCTTGACATTGGATTTTTGGCATGAATCCAATACTTTCTCTCTCTATATATATTACATATATACATAGGTAAGAGAAAGTAAAAAAACGTTTATTGAAAGTAATGTAGCCGATAAGACAAAATTACAGTAGATTAATTAATTGAATTATTTCTAGAATTCCCCTGGAACTGATTACACGTTTTTTCCGGTACGTTTATGTGACCAACAACTAAATCTCATCTATAATTTAAAATGTCCGGCCTCTCGGGCCACTTCCATAAACGCCCACATTTGGTCAATAATGACACGGCTGCTTCATTTTCATTGATATCAAGGATTTTTCCGGGAACCAACTCTGCATGTTCATTTGTGGCAAATTAAAATTACGAATAAACTATTCTCATTCAAATTTTAAAATATTCGTTACAATACAGTGATTGGCCCCCATAGTTATTGGCCCGGGGGCCAACAACTGTAAGGTGTCATTTTTTCTAACCAAGATTTTAATATGTCATTCCCAAGAGACATAAGCAACAGTAAAAACAGTCAACTTTCACTACAGTGTATTTACAGTGATTGGCCCCCGGGCCAATCACTATATCTCCTTATGATTTGGGTCACAGTTATTGGCCCCAGGCATTTAGGCCTTAAAAATTTCCAAGACGTTTTTGTACCCTACCAAAATCTTTAAAAACTTAATAATTAAGTGTTTTATTAATTTTAAAATTAAAATAATCGGTCATTTGGGCTTATAAAGCTTATTATTTGGGCATAGTTTTCTTACCATTTTCTTTAGTTTTCTCTTAGAAAGATGACTTCTCAGACAAAGTTTATTTTTTCAGCTAAAAGGGTTTTATAAAACTCAAAATGATGTTGCTATCAGAACAAGCATAAATTCCATGTTATTTACAAGTTTTTTCAAAACTCATTTATCCATTATATTTCTTATTTTATAAGTTTAAAGCCGTAGGGGCCAATCACTGTATGGGGGCCAACCACTGTATACTTTACCCTATAGGTTAATGTCACCTTCATATTTCTTCTATATTTTCGTTATTTTTATATAAATCTGAAACAAATTGTCTTTGCCACATCTATTTTTGGCTAATAAAAAGAATGGAGCGAGAAAAAACCGAAAAAGTTACCTTTCATAGAAAAAAAATAATCGACATCATATTTAATTCAAGCTTATTTTCTCGTTTCAAAAACAAAAAGTGACAAATTATTCGTGACAAATTGTCAAAATTCACCTATCAGCCTTGAAATTTTATGAAATCAAAAAGTGACAAATTGTCATGACAATTTTACAAAAATGTCATTTTTTTACTTGACAATTAAGTCAAGAGCGAATTTTTATGAAACAGGTATTCGACAAATTGTCACCTGTCACCTGTCATTGTCAGTCTTTATGAAATAGGGCCCTGGTCCCATGCCCCCCCCCCCAGCCAAATTCTCTAGTTACGTCTATGAATGAGAGTGCAGCTAAGCGTAATTTCATTTGTTCCTCCTCAGAGCTGAAGTTTCGGTCCTGTTTAACTATTAACAGACCAACTCATAAAGGACTTACTTGTTAGATAAAATTAAACAAATTAATACAAATTGAATGAATATTTACAACTAGGAGTATGATACTCATGGGCGTAACTAGGGGGGTGCCAGGGCCCCTCCCCCCAGAAGGCTCGTCAAAATTTAAGATATAAATTTTTGTTTTATTAGGTCATGAACTCGAACCAAGACTTTCTGTTTTCAGGCTGCCTTTATTAGGGTGATTCATAATTATCCGCTGTTTATATTGTAGAGCTTTTTGCGGTTAAAAAATATATGGTGTGACTGATCGCACAGCACACAAATTTCTCTCCATAGATGGTGCCTGATGTATAACTGGAAAGCTGACTCACAGAGCAACTATCTGCTTCCCATCTCTAATTTCCAAGTCAACTTTTGTGTTCCCATATTGAAGAAATTTGATTAATTTTCCAAAACATTTAAGAGATTCAAATTATTACTACGTTACTCCCTGGTCCATGTACTATATGTGTACTTAATTTCAAATAGATTCTTTGAAAATTGTGAATTTCTATAGAACATATACATACATATTTATTTATTTATTTATTTATTTCAAATATACAAAAAAAATTGTCCCTTTTTACAATTTTTACCACAATAATTTTTATCCTTTTTTCAAGAATAATTTTTATAATCTTTTTCCCCTCCTCCCCCCCCCCCCTAATTACATCCAATTTTGATTCTTCCTTCTTTTGATCAACCCCCTTATTATTAAAAAAATTTCAAATCTCTCCCATTGTTTTTTGGTTGTTTTATAAGGAGGAAAAATTTTTCCAACAAATGGGGAGGGGTTGCTTCTTGTTTTAAACATATGTTTTTTCCATTTCATTTTTATACTAGGTATAGATATTGAGATGTTTTAGCAAAGCAGAGTTGAAATATGAATTTCTTTATGAAAGGAAATCTGGACGAGAAGGAATGACGAGACGAACCCACGAATGTCACGCAGTAGCTGTGACGATTATTCTTAATTCACCTTTATCTACGTCTGGATGAATGATAAATAGATGGGCATTAGGATCTTGAGGATCATAAAAGATTTCCAGTTTCTTTTGAGTCGATTCTGTTCCATTTTCATAGCGTCGATAAAGAGTAAAATCGACCAGATGGTTATTGGGCTGAGGAACGTAGTCAAAATGAACGCACTCGACATCTTTCATAAATATATTAGAAGAATCATACCAATCCGCAATATACCATTTGCCTTTCATCTGGAAAAAGTACAAAATGTTACATTATGATTTTGTATAGGTCTAGTGTAGAACCAAAAAATCTCGTTAGGTGAGAAATTATTATTATTATTAAAAAAAAAAAAACACGAAATAATACTTTTCTTAAAGGTTAGATTATTTCTTTTATAGTAAAAAAAGAACAGCTGCTAGTTCAATATTTTGGTTATTAAGACCCACTACGCTAACGTTTCAGTCTTGTTTAAGACCATCTTCCAAGCTTGTGGGCAGACAAATAAACATTCAAACATATTCATTTTATAAATTATTCGTAACTGTGTTCATGTGAAAGATGATTGAATACCTATAATGACAGTCCACCACAAGCTCTGAAGATTATCTTAATCAAAACCGAAACGTCATCATATTGGGTTTTGAATAATTTGTAGTATCCCGCATTTTTATTTAATATTTTTTTTTATTGCTAGAAAAATATTGGAAGAAAGAAAGGAAGCTGCCTGTCAGGAATAAATTAATTTAAACGTCGTTGAAAAGTAAGGTGAATGGGAAAAAAGTGGGAGTGTTTAAAAAAGAGGGGGGGGGGGGTTTGTTTGTATGTAACTGTTACATGGGAGAAGGGGGTAGAAAATCGTCAAAAAAAGGCGTTACGTAATATGGGGACGACCCCTAAACGAAATAAGCTCCTATATTTTCGTTATTTTTACTTTCTCTTACCTCTATTTATGTTAAGGGGCTACGGGAGCGAAGTGATTACGCATGTTTTTCCCGCTAAGATGGCGTTGTGTGTCATTAAAAGTATGCCCAAATATCAAGTAATTCAAAAATTTGCCAAGAGATGTCAAAATGGTAGCTAATAATATTCAATGCATTTGGTTAATTTTCATTGATCTTTTAATAATAAATACTCTATAAATATTATTATATATTATATATCTTTTATAAAAGCATAAAAATATATAAATATAGGCCAGATATAGGCTAATACTATATCGGCTGTTAGACTAGCCTGCCATCTATTGCAAGAATGCTGAACTAATTTGACATTTTATTTTTAAATAAATCATCTAAGCTTATTTTAAACATTTCTTAATTAATATGTGATTAATAATAACAATAAATTCATTTTTAAATTTAAAAAAAATTAAAGATTATTGGGACAGATTGTTTTTTTTGTATTTGCTTGATAACAAAAAAATTAATTACGATAATTTTTTAATTAGTCATTAAAAAAATTATAGCTCGGTGTCCCAATAATCTCTTATGAATTTAATTCATTTAAAAAAAAAACCGCATTGAAAAATTCCTTAGATTTTTTAAAGTACGTTTAGACGTCGCTCCTGAACCCCCTTAATAATATATATATAGAGAGAGAAAGTATTGGATTCATGTCAAAAATTCGAAGTCACACAGCACAGAACACAACTTTCGATTACCGAAAGTAAGAGAAAGTTGTGTGCTGTGCGACCAGTCACACCAGATTTTCTTATACAGATACCTGGAGCAAATTGGCTTTTCGGGCACTTGTTCAGGCTATTAAAGAGAAAAAAATAACCAAAATGGTTCCGATTAACACAAAAATCATTCAATAGACGTTGTCAATAAATTTGATTCAATAGAATTTACCTCTTTTAATTTGTTCCACTCCAAAGGGTCCATTTTATAATCCTCAGCACACTCTTGAGCTGTTATCCCCGTTAGTATAAATCCATTTATTATAACAAATATGGCAACAAGAATATTTTGATATTTCATTTTGTTCATTTTCTAAAAGGATACTACGGGTAAGTAACTAATTATCAATTTTGAAGTTTATTTATATCAGAACACGGTTTGCGATAGACTCGCTATTAATTTTTTTTTTTTTTTTTTTTATTACCATATTTATCTCCATAATTGATTTAGAACAGCAGAAATGTAGCGTTAAAACCTTTCATACTTTTTTTTTTTAACACACACTTTTTTCTCATTCACACAGTCTTTTCGGCAACTTAGGCCATATAAGACTTTAAACGATAACCGTTATTATGAATATATATATTACAGGGTGTCCGGTAAAGAATGGATAACCTTGAAATGTCTTATAGTATAACTTATGGCCGTTCAGAAAAAAATTGAAACAAAATATATCATAAGTAGTACCTAAGGTATGATTTTTTTAAAAGAAAGGTCTAATTTTTTTACCTTGTTTTATTTTTTGAACACTACGATCAGAAATGAATGGATTCCATCGGTTTGTTGTTATTTTATTATTATACACGAACTATGCTAATAGATAAACAGTGAATAGTATGACTAGCTATTGCACTTTTTTATTAAAAAATTAGCAAATTCCAATAAAAATAGCCAGGTGGTGGTTTTAACACTGATTCAAAGTTGCTAATTTTTTAATAAAAAAAGTGCAATAGCTAGTCATACTATTCACTGTTTATCTATTAGCATAGTTCGTGTATAATAATAAAATAACAACAAACCGATGGAATCCATTCATTTCTGATCGTAGTGTTCATAAAAAAGTAAAACAAGGTAAAAAATTAGACCTTTCTTTTAAAAAAATCATATCTTAGGTACTACTTATGATATATTTTGTTTCAATTTTTTTCTGAACGGCCATAAGTTATACTATAAGACATTTCAAGGTTATCCATTCTTTAGGACACCCTGTATATTGGGGGTTCAGGCATTACTATTTAAGCCATCTGGTATCCAAAAATAAAATCATCGGACTGCCTGGGATCCGAACCCTCGACCCTTGGTATACAAGGCAGGCGCGCTGCCAACTACGCCAAGCCCAAGGGCCATAATTGATTTAAGACAGGAGAAATTTAGCGTTAAGGTGCGCGTCTCGGGGCGCTAATTTCGGGAGTTTCCAGCGGCCATAATTCTGAAGCTATCGACCTCAATTTTTTTTTTTTTAATTAAAGCTATTTAAAATATCTACAAATAATAGAAGCCCTTTTTTTGATTTTCGAAGAAATAAATTTTTTTTTTTAGATTAATCTCATTAAATAAATGATATTTTAAAAAAAGGAGCTCTATAACTTGTAGATAATTAAATTTTTAATCATTGTGTTAAAAAATAATTAATTTTTTGCCTTTAATCAATTAGCTGGAAACTTTAAAATGAAATGGAATAAATCCCATGTATTCCTATGGAAAAAACTAACGCCACCTCTTTCTCTTGCCGCCTCGAGTCAATCGTGTTTTAACGGCTTTTCGAGACACGCACTTTAAAACCTTTCATACTTAATTACACCGGTCAGCAAAAAAAAAAAAATATTTTTTCAGCTGAATGGAATATTTTTTATGAATTATATGTATTTTAGTGTGCTGAATCCAAAACTGATAACCATTTCCCTCTATCACAAAAAAACATGGGTAATTTACATAAAAAATGAAAAATAACTTTTTATTACAATTAACTATGCATACTTAAATAAAAATGCCTGGACCCTCAATATGTATATTAATAGGGTCCGACCGAAACAAGATTTTCAGCCGAACCGAAACCGAAACCGAATATTCGGCCTCAATCTTAGTTTCGGCCGAAACCGTAACCGAAACCGAAACTTGTATTTCCTATAAAAAATTATTATTATTTTAACTTTTTTTTTTTTTGAATTTTTTTCCGCCCTGCGGAAAATTTTTTCCCCTCCTTTGAAAATCATTTGACCTTTTTTAGGGAGGCTAAATTTTTTTCAGCACCTTTTCCGCTTTCGCAAATCATTTGACCTTTTTTTTGCATGCGAGTCTGATCCCATCTTTTCAGACTCAGGTTTCGGCTACTTTTTGGCCGAAACCGAAACCGAATATTCGGTCGGTTCCTATATATTAATCAATAACGGATATCGTCAACGTTTTATATGGCCTCAGTTGCCGAAAAGACTTTGTGAATGTGTGTGTGTGAGTGTGAATGAGAAAAATAATATAAAATATGGGGATTGACTTCCCCGAGACTTTCTCGTATATTCTTTTGGAATTACGTCTGGGTGTGTGTGTGAACACGATTGCTTAAAACCAAAGCAGCTAGATCGATGAAATTTGGTATATGTTCCTTACACTAAAATTGTAGATTTCTATCAACTTTTGGAGTAAATACGTCACTTGGAAGTAGTACTTTACTTAAAAAGTTTTTTCAAAAATTTTGAAATTTTCAATTTTTTTGTTATATTATAATAAAATACTCTATTTTAAAAAGTTTTTATTTTTGACATTTTTTCGAAAACTGAATAGTTTTTGAAATAATAAAAAAAAAGAAAATTTTCGTTAATTTTGATAAAAAATAAAAAAATCATACAGGTGTCATAAAAAAAGGGTAAATATAAACAAATGAATTTTTTTTTTGGACTCAGGGAGGTCTAAAACGTGGAGAAACATCAAAATCTCGAAGTCGAATTTTTTTACGATTACATAACTTTCTCTATACAGAAAGTAAAAAAAAACATTTAAAAACAACGCTTTTATAAATGTACTAAAAAGAGAAAAATAATTATGTATAACTTCTTTAAAAATATATTAAAAATTAATATATCTTACTAAAACTAAAAGCGTTGGGCGCGGGATTTGCAAATTTTAATTAGATAAATAGGCCTATTATATGTTTTATGAATACATTTTAATACCATAGGCGGTAGTTAGGCAAAACAGTTTGAAAAGTGACTCAAATGTACTAGTTAGATTAATTAATTTTTTTTTTTTATTCATGTATCGGTGAATTAAGGTTAGTTGATCCTCTGCAATGCAAATTGCAAGAGATTGTTAATTTGCGCGCCCAACGCTTTTAGTTTTAGTAACATATATTAATTTTTAATATAATTTTAAAGAAGTTATACATAATTATTTTTCTCTTTTTAGTACATTTATAAAAGCTTTGTTTTTAAATTTTTTTTTTTAAATATTATTTTATTTAACTCTTTTTAGTTTTTGTAATAAAATATTAATACGTATGAATTATATACAAATAAGAGATACAATAAGACAATTTGTATTTTAAAAGAAGAGAAATTTTTGATTATAAAATTTTACCCCCACTTTTTTTGATCGGCCGCTATATAGAAATTATTTGACATAACAGTTACAAAGATGAGACATATCAAATATTGCATTGTCACGCGAGTTACATATGTGTATAAAATTTCAAAGCTCTAGGTTAACTAGAACTGGTCGTAATTTCGATTTGCAGATTTGTCGGAAAAACAGGAAAGCAAGTTAATAAAAGCGTTGTAAAAAAGTGGATGCTTTTGTTTTTTTAAACTATGCATAATTTTTTTTTTTTATAATTGAAAGAAGAATCAAAAAACTCTTTTTGATAATCTATATATATATAATTCACTAATGTCCGTCTGTCTGTCTGCCCGTCTGTCTGTCACGCTCTATTTAGGCAACTTCCCGTTGGAATTTTGAAATGAAATTTTTTATGCATAAAGAGGACCTTCTCGGGATTAAAAGGAAAATTATTTTCATCCCGAAATTCCCATAACTTTTTGAGATTAATTTTTAAAGTTACGATTTCCCCCATAGGAAATGTATAGAGAAATATTTATGTATTCTTTTCATTTGTGTATTCCATGAATTCAAAAATCAAAACTCGCGGCAATCCTTAGCCTATCACGCGGCACCCTTGAGTGCCGGGACACAACGGTAGGGAATAGGAACCGACCGAATATTCGGTTTCGGTCAAAAGGTAGCCGAAACATGAATCTGAAAGATGGGATGAGACTCGCATGCAAAAAAAAAAGGTCAAATGATTTAAATGATTTGCACTTAAGGAAGAAAAAAATTTTCCGCCTGGTGGAAAAGGGGCGGAAAAAAATTTAGTCTCCCTAAAAAAAGATAAAATGATTTTCGGGGGGGAAAAAACCCGGGAAAAAAAAAAAAAAAAAAAAAAAAAAAAAATGATATGAATTTTGTATAGGAAATACAAGTTTCGGTTTCGGCCGAAACTAAGATTGAGGGCGAAATTCGGTTTCGGCCGAAGACCATTCTTCCCTTTTGGATTTTAATATAACTAAATATCGATATATACCTAAACAAAAAAAATATGGTGTGACAGCACCGAAAGTAAGAGAACGTTGTATGCCGTGCTGTTAGTGCCATCAAATTTTTAATTTTATTTGACCTTGAATAACAAAAATTAAAAAAAATTAGATAAGTATGGTAATAATTATTACTATATTATTTAAATAATGCCTATAGTTTGCCTTTAAAGAGATTACATATCACAAATTGCACTTAAGCTTACTTGTTTTCTTGGTATTCATTGAATATTAATATCTTAGCGAAGGCAAGAGAATCTATTCAAATAAATATTTGGAAATTCATTTTTTAAGTATAGGTGTAGAATATTATTTGCAAATTTAACTAACAGGATTTTATCCTCTGGCGACCGTGTGTGCGCTAAAAAATCCAGTTTCGGTCTTTAAATGACCATCATCAGGTCTAAAAAACCATGTCTTTTCTGGGTTGTTTTTCAGGCCTGATGTTGGTCATTTAATGATCGAAACTGAAAGTTTTAGTGCACACACGGTCGTCTGAGAATAAAATCTATTTTTTCGGAAAACAGGTTCCGCGAAAGAAAACATTTTTGAAGGGCGGCAAAAATTTCGTTTCTTTAAAAAAAAATTTTACGCGAAAAAACTTTTGAGTTCAGCCCCCCCCCCCCTCCCCGAAAAAATTTCTATATACGCCCCTGATTGTAAAGCGGGCCGGGCCGGGCGGGTAACGGGCCTACGGCTCTAGTCTAGTTAATATTTAGAAATCGAATAAACGAGACAGAAGAAACATTTTTCATATTCCCTCTTAAAACAGTAAAGATAGTTAATAAATCCGACACGAAAGGCAGCACTTATCGAGAGCGCCTTGTAGTTATGCAACACTCTTTCCAGACAAGATCAAAGGCATGCCTAGCTTAAAGGGATTTGTGTTACTTGATTTTGACTTTCACGTTATTTAATCATTAAATTGAAATAAACCACAATTAGTTTCAAAATATCCTTTATATCCAACTAATGCATGCTAGAATTACTACATGGCAATAAATTACACTGGTCTGCATGAAAAAAAAACTGAATGGTTTTTTTTGACTGTTTTTTTTTTTTTTTTTGGAATGGGTGCATAAGGTCCGAAGACCTATAATGACCAATAGTCACATGCAGCCAGGAAGAAAATAAAAACAAAAGGAGAAGCATAATATTATCTTATATATCTTATAATCTTATAGTTTTTTAATCACTGAAACTGGGAAAACTATCTAAAACAGTCAGGTTTTTTGTAAAACGCATATTAAGGGGAAGCAGGAGCGCCCTTCTAAATTTATCTCTCAAATTACCCAGAGTCCAGAACAACTTCTGGGATTGGTTAAAAAGGATATGATCTTATCTCTCAGTATAAAGCTGCGAACAGCTTTGTCTCACACCACTGTCAAGGTGGTTGAAGCCCGAAAGAGCAGTTTATATGGCTCCAAGAGGCTATGTACTTTCTCAGAAAAAGTTTTGTTTTATTTGTGATGAATATACTTGACAAGTCAACAAAATAAAAACAATAAAATTATAATGATTCTTGAGAAATTGAACTATCAAGAACATCGTTGGGTGGTTTGTGGAATCTTCAAAATACTAACTTTGTTGTTAGGGGAGCAGACTGACAACACCACTATCGCTGCATCCTGAGTTTGTCAGTCGATCCATTGGACTAAAAAATGACGGGCCACTACGAGGGCCTTAACCAACCCCCGTGGGAAAAATGAGCTTAAAAGTTCATTTCATATTAATTGTTTTTCCGAAAGGTTAGGAGCCTAAAATAAAGAAAGAACAGGATGAAAGATTTCACCAGGAAAAACGATACAAAGGAAGATGCACGGTGAAGCGGATGATGAGGTTCTCGATGACTTCGGCGAGGCTGTTGATTCCCAGGCCGACTAGGACTTCTTCGTTGGTGACTTAAGCTTCCCTCGACATGCTAATTGATTAATGTTGGGTCCTCTGCCGGGAAACTCAAGGTGCAAAGAGAAAGCGGGATCGGAGGAGCAGCCAAAAGAAAGGAAAAAAATCTGGTGTGACTGCTGCTTGAAATAAACTATAGGGGTCATTCCACGTCAGTTCAACCAGGCCATTTCACCCATAATCTCAGATTTTTATGAAACTTGGTATGTTTGTTCTATATATAGAGATAAGTAACAGCACCAAATTTCAATTTTTATCTCACTTAGTTTTCGAGTTATGGCACTTTAAAGTTTTGATTTTTTCACCTTCGCGGCTTGAATAATGCCAAACAAAATGTGACATGGAAGAGAAAATAATTTCTCATTTGCTTATTTGACCCCCAATCTTGATGAAATTTTTTTGGTAGGTTCTTTAAACAATAAGGAATTAGAAAAAAAATATATCACGAATCTAAGTTAATCCTAAAATATAAAAAAAAATTCATATTGTTGATTTTTTTTAGTTTTGAAAACGCAAACATGCTTTAGCGCTATAGCCGATATCTCCAAAAGGGAATGAGATATTCAAGAAATTTTTTTTTCTAAATAATCTACATGAAATGGGCTTTAATTTAGTAAAATAAAAACTTTGTGTATTTTGTTCCCTCTATTTCTAAAGTCCATTGAAAGTTTCAATATATAGTTTTACATGTTAAAAAAGGTTTCAAGGGCAAAATGAAAATATACATTTTAAAGAGCATCTAAAAAAGAATTGATTTATGAATTTTAATAAAAATCGTTGCAGCGAATTTTGAGAAAATTGGAAAAAAACTGAAAAAGTACATCAGTAAAGTACTAGTACTTTTTGGCCGATTTTGTTCAAAAGCTTATTTTGAGTGTCCGGGAGGGTACCTAACTTAAATATAAAATTTCAACCTCCTAGCTCAATTCTTTCATGATTTCAAATTGCATTGATTGTGTTTTCGTCTGCGTTCAGTCTGAACGCAGACGACACACAGTCAGTTCATTTGAAATCATGAAAGAATTGAGCTAGGAGGTTGAAATTTTATATTTAAGTTAGGTACCCTCTCGGACACTCAAAATAAGCTTTTGAACAAAATCGGCAAAAATACTATTACTTACTGATGTACTTTTTCAGTTTTTTTCCAATTTTCTCAAAATTTGCTGCAACGATTTTTATTAAAATTCATAAATCAATTCTTTTTTAGATGCTCTTTAAAATGTATATTTTCATTTTGCCTTGAAGCCTTTTTAACATGTAAAACTATATATTGAATCTTTCAATGGACTTTAGAAATAGAGGAACAAAATACACAAAGTTTTTATTTTACTAAATTAAAGCCCATTTCATGTAGATTATTTAAGAAAAAAAAATTTCTTGAATATCTCATTCCCTTTGGAGATATCGGCTATAGCGCTAAAGCATGTTTGCGTTTTCAAAACTAAAAAAAATCAACAATATGAATTTTTTTTATATTTTAGGATTAACTTAGATTCGTGATATATTTTTTTTCTAATTCCTTATTGTTTAAAGAACCTACCATAAAAATTTCATCAAGATTGGGTGTCAAATAAGCAAATGAGAAATTATTTTCTCTTCCAAGTCACATTTTGTTTGGCATTATTCAAGCCGCGGAAGGTGAAAAAATCAAAACTTTAAAGTGCCATAACTCGATAACTAAGTGAGATAAAAAATTGAAATTTGGTGCTGTTACCTATCTCTATATATAGAACAAACATACCAAGTTTCATAAAAATCTGAGATTATGGGTGAAAATTTTTATTTTTTTTGGTTGATTTGACGTGGAATGACCCTCCTTTTAATTTGAGAGATTTAAAGATCTACTTTAATTTTTCATAGAACCCAATGCTTTCCTATTTTTTGAGCCTCCCATAAGATTTCATTTTAAAATTACAGGAATATGGTAAAACAGAATGTGTCAGACAGACGGACACTCGGTAATTATATACAGTATTCAACTTAAAGGCTTATTTTATATATTTTTTCTCTTTTATTAAAGGTTAAAAAGATCAAATCCGTTTACCATTTCAAATATTTCAATAAATTCCACCGGGGAAAATTCCTCAATTAAGTTTGTTCAAGCACCAATTAAAGGGAATGTCTGTTGTTATTATTGTTATTATTATTATTATTATATAAATTAATACTCGGGTATAATAACACAAGTGAAAATAATTGTTCTAAATAGCCAAAGTTCATCGTAGCTTGACCAATTAAAATGAAGTTTTTAAATCATTTACTAAACTTTAAATATCTCTAATAGAGTTCAAATATTATTACAATTTCAATTCCCCCCCCATACCCACTTTTTTTTAAATAATAATTCAACAAAAATATAATATTTGACAATTTGTCCCCTAGCTCCCGGAAATCGAACCCAGGATCTTCAGTTATTTTATTTATTAATATGTAGAAAGTATTGCATGTCAAAAATTTTTGATGGAAATACATGTTTTATCCCACAAAATGGCCTGTCTGTTCAAAATAAAGCATGAACGAATTGAAGTACGAGATTAAAATTTTATATTTAAGTTAGACACCCGCCTGTGGTATGACAATAAGTTTTTGAACAAAATCGGTCAAAGAGTACTAGTACTTTACTGATGTACTTTTTCAGTATTTTTTCGAATTTCTCAAAAATCGCTCAAACGATTTTGATTAAATTTCATAAATCAATTATTTTTTAGATGCTCTTTAAAATATATATTCTCATTTTGGCATTTAAATCTTTTGAAGCACACTTTATTCTTGTACTTCACAGAAAAGAATGATTACAAAATGTTTTTATAAATTTTACTTCTTGAATTCTAATATAGTGCTGGAAACTAAATATTTATCAACACAAAAAACCTGGTGTGATTAACACAGAACACAAATTTCAATTAACGAAGTTGAGTGGCTGTGCCATCACACACACCAGATTTTTATTAAGTTATTTAAAAAAAAAGAACCCATCCTCCAGTTTTAATCCAAAAGAATTTTATTTATTAAATCATTTTAACAAAATATTAATAAATAATTTTTTTTTTTTTTTAATTAAAATTTTTCTAAATTCTATTTACGCTACTTGCTGAGATCCTATAAAAAGTAATTAATTTTTTTTTTTTTTGTATAGTAGATTAAAATATTATTTTAACGATAACATGAAAGGAAAATGTAGATTTAATTAGTGTTGGGTGTTTAGTATGCTAATGGAGCACAAGATTGTAAATACATAGATTCTATCCGAGATAGATTACATACATACAGTGTGTGTGTGTGTGTGTATACGTATTTTCCCTTCTAATGGGCCCTCGCTTATATTCCCCAATTGGTACTTGAGAAGATTTTTATCACTTTTCTTGTTGATAAGGAGTTGAAAGTGAAAATAAAAATAAAAATGTTTATCATAAGTGAAGGGGCTATTGGAACATGTCTATTGATTTGCCATCCCGATTATTTTTTTTGACGATCACATGGTTGCGGTGACACAACTGCACGCAGAAAAAACATCTTTGTAATGTGATTTATATATAATTAGGCACAAACAAATTGATTTTACTTTCCCTTACCTACATATGTATATATAGAGAGAAACTATTGGATACATGTCAAAGATTCCATGACGAGATTTTGATGGATTTACATATTTTGAGGTCCTTTGAGTCCAAAAAAAAGTCTACTATGAATGACACTAGTCCCCTTTCATGTCACAGCTAGTCACATACAAACAAACCCCCCTACAAATATTGTGTCACAAAATAGAACTACCCCCCAAATAGAACTACCTCCCCCCCCCCGAATAAAATTCCTTATACAAAATTTATATCATTTTACCTTTTTTCTTTTTTTTTTAAGTAAATTTAGTAAATTTTCCCTCGTGACTCAAATAATCACTCCATTTTTCCCTGTTGTGAAAATCATTCGACCTTTTTGTCCAACAAATTTTATAAATTCAACTTTGAACTGTATGGGTCCCCCATATCACAATTAGTAACATTTTGTCCAGAACCCCCCTCCTAACGAGTTACGTAATATGTGGTCGATATACCAACTGGTAGTCTGGGAAGGATTCCGCAAAAAAAAAAAATGATTGTAAATTTATAAAAACTATTATTAATAAACCAGTCTCAGGGCCCGCCTTCGGCCTTCTCCATTTTAGCTGCATTTTCTCATTCAATTAATAAATCCATTTTGTTATCATAGTATCATTCTTTCATATGAAGTACAATAATAAAGTTTGCTTTAATAAATTTTCCAAACAAAATGCGAATATACATTTTAAAAACCATCTAAAAAAATAATTGATTTATAAATTTTAATCAAAATCGTTAGAACAGATTTTGAGAAAATCGCAAAAAACTAAAAAAGTACATCAGTAAAGTACTAACACTCTTTGACAGAATTTGTTCAAAAAGTTTATGTCACATGCAAGATGTGTACCCAACTTAAATATAAAATTTCAACCTACTAGCTCTTTTAGTTCTTGAGATATTTTGTTCAGATACAGACGGGACTCACTCTTTTGAACTCAGGGGATCTCAAAACATGTATATCCATTAAAATCTCGACATCGAATTTTTGACATGAATCCAATACTTCTTCTATCTATATGATATGCAACAAATTTGAGAATAAAATACGATTAAATAAAAAAACAATTTTTCCAATCTAAATTACGTATCTGAAATCTAAACTTTATTTTAAAGTTTATTTTAATTTGACTATTTAATAGAATGAGATTGAGAGGGGATTTAGTGGGTGGGCGGGTTACTTTAAACAATCAACACTAGAGTTTAAACATTTTTGATAGGCCACATCTTTCAAGTTACGGATCTCTCTCTTCTCGTATTCATTAACATTTTAAGATGATACATGTTTACTCTCAACGGAGGGCGTTTCCCCTCCCTCCCTCCTACCCCTCTCTACTTTCCATCATTCGAGTTGATTTCAGGATGCTATAAATTTGCATGTCTTAACTATCAAGTTAATTAACTTGCCTCATAACTATCAAGAGTGTGCAATCTTTAATATTTGAGTGAATGAGTTGCTTGTAAAATGGGCGGAGTCTTGGTCTAAATAAAAGCTTCCTTTACTGCTGAAAGGACTGAAAAAAAGAATAGGAAAATTTTCCGGACAAAAAAACTTAGAATTTTAAAACCAGCCTTTATTCGGACCATCTTTATTCAAGACAGATACCATCTTCACGCTTCGCCCCCCCCCTGGTCCCCAGCCTGCGGCGGCGGGCCCTCTCCTTTTCTTAATTATGAAAAAAAAAATATCATTACTATTCCAGCCTGCTTGAGGATTTGTTTACATTCATAGAATACACAAATGCAATGAATACATAAATATTTCTCTATACATTTCCTATGGGAGAAATCGTAACTTTAGGAATTAATAACTCAAAAATATTATAAGAATTTCGGGATGAAAATAATTTTCCTGTAAGGTTCTTTTTTTGCATATAAAATTTCATTTCAAATTTCCAACGGGAAGTTGCCTAAATAGAGTGTGACAGACGGACGGACATTAGCGAATTATATATATACATGAGCATTATAACAAAGAGTAATTTGAAAAAGATATAATTGATTTTTGAATTGTTGCAGTGAATTTTGAGAAAATCCAAAAATAAAAGTACATCAGTAAAGTACTTCTCTTTATTGGCCAATTTTGTTCAAAAATATTTTTTTCACGCCTTAAGAGGGTGCTTAACGGATATATAAAATTTCATTCTTATAGCTCAATTCCTTCATGCTTTAGTTTGAACTCAAGACCATCAAAATCGAATTGGTGACATAAATTCAATACTTTTTTTCTATATATATTGATAATAATAAATATAGCCCTTGGGCTTGGTGTATTTGGTAGCGTGTTAGCCTTCCATACTAAGGGTTGCGGGTTCGGATCCTAGGCAATTCGATGATTTTATTTAAGCCACTTGGATACCAAATAGTTTAAATAAGGATGCCTGGACCACTAATAGATAGATTGATTAATAATGGTTATCGTTTAAGGTCTTATATAGCCTAAGTTGTAGAAAACACTGTGTGGTTGTGTGTGTGTGTGTGTGAATGTATAAAGTGGGAAAAAAGTGTGAGTGTTTAAAAAAATAGATATATATATATATTAGTAAGAGAAAGTGAAAGTAAAAAGGAGCTTCTTTTTTTTGCCTTGACCTGGGTGCACTGTTTATTATAAAAAATGTCAATAAAAAAAAAAAATAGCGAAAACCTCTAGGTTTGTTCTTTTTTGTTTCGCAACAAGTTTTAAGCCGTTTTAATAATATTGATTTATTATTTTTGTCTATTTTTTTAAGCTTTTAAGGAAGTAGTTTTGTGAACTTGGGGGGGGGGGGGGGTTGACTTCGATCTATAAAAAAAAATCTAATAACAATAATATTTTATGTTATTGTCGCCATTTCCTTTTGTAGCCGGGTTGCCAATTTTTTTTTCCATAATATTGCCTCCACCGCCCTCGATTGGGCAGTCAAAGTGGCCAAAGAGCTAGGGGGGGGTGGAATTCTAGAAAGGACTTTAAATGCGATTTATGAACTTGAAGAAATAAAATAGATATAATGGACAATACCTTTTAGCAAATATTTAAATTTTTAATTTTAATTCTTCAACAGAGAAATCATATTACTAGAAAATTATTTACTTGACTTTCCGAGTCAAGTATATTAAAGAAATTTATGTAGAAGAAAAAAAAAATTAGGATCGCCGGGCTCAAAAAATTCCTAAATTTTCCCATAATAAATCACTGGGTGCTATTTTTTACCTTAGGAATGCCAATTTATTTTGAATAATTAAATGCCTAACTTATATTTAATATTCTTTTTGTGTATTGATTTTTTTTTTTACGTCACTGCTTCTCTTGTTTAAATCAGAGCCTCTCAAACTTATTTATCTTTCTCTTACCTATTTATGTTTATATATAAATTGAGAGAAAGTATTGGATTCATGTCAGAAATTCGATGTCAAGATTTTGATGGATGTTTAGAGGTCCCCTGAGTCCAAAAAATTAAGTCTGTCTGTGACCAAAATAAAATATGAAAGAAATGAAATTGAAATTTTATATTCAAGTTAGATACCTCTCTGAGAAGTTACACGAAACTTTTGAACATAATTGACCAAAGAGTACTAGTACTTAACTGATGCACTTTTTTTTTAATAGATTTTCTCAAAATTCGCACCAACGATTTTGATTAAAATTATTTCTATTATTAAAGTGAAACTTTTATTTGATAGCCTCAAATTTCTTCTATCATCATGTCGCGTTACAAGCCGTGACGCCATGGCCACTCACACCAGGTTTCTTTACTACGCTACGACAGCAGCGGACCCTCGCCTTTACTTCTTACTTATGAAAAGAAAATTATTATTATTCCATTCCAATTCAATGCCTGCTTGAGGATTTCTTTACATTCATGGAATACACAAATGAAAAGAATACATAAATATTTCTCTGTACATTTCCTATGGGAGAAATCGTAACTTTAAGAATTAATAACTCTAAAAGTTATAGGAATTTCGGGATGAAAATAATTTTTCTGTAATCCCGACCCGAGAAGGTCCTCTTTATACATATAAAATATCATTTCAAAATATCAACGGGAAGTTGCCTAATTAGAGCGTGACAGACAGACAGACAGACATTAGAAGAATTATATATATAGAGGTTCTTTAAAATCTATATTCTCTGACTTTTAAAATTGTTTGAAGAGACTTTAAATATTTATAAATTTTACATTATAACGGCGCACAAAAAATCTGAAGTGAAAAACACTGTTGCCAGAAAGTTGTGTCATGTGCAACCAGTCACACCAGATTTTTTATCCTCAATTAAAAATTGAAAAATAAAGACGTCTAGAATAAGATATTATTATTAAAAAAAAAGAAGATATTGTATATTATAGCGTTTGATATATGCCTCATTGAAAACCCCTCAGGTAAATAAACGGATTTCACGCTAAGTGAACTCTATTCGGACCAATGAAAAATATGCATGTGAAAAAAAAAGAGTCATGGAATATAAATTCCTTTTACTGGGCCATTGGGTTAACAAAGGGCATAAGCACTGACAGTGACTATTTTATGTTCAGAATAGGGATGAGGGGGTATGCTCCAGATTAGAACACAGGGATTCCCGACGGGGGCCGCCTGCTAAATCACATAGAGGCTGATGGATTGGACCACGAAGCCTCAGCATCTTCCGCCGAAGTCCTTCTTGCTTGCTCTAACTACACTTGCTTTCCAAATTAACTCTGTCCTGGATATTTATCGCCTCTCGACAATTACTGATCCACGCATTTAACATGTGCTGCGACGCGACGCGACGCCGCTCGGTAACATCTATTCGTCGGGAATTACAAAAGGGATTCTGTTATTTTTAATGTTTTCATTATGGGAATATATGAAAACTCTTGTTTTTTTTTCTTTTTCTTTCTCTAATTTTAGTTTCTAATCAAAAATTTAATCACAGCCCCGCTTTTGACTACTTTCTCTTACTTATTATATATATATATTTAGAGAGAGAGAGATAGAGAATGAATGAATATTTATAAATAATAATAGCGGAATGTCCGTCTGTCTGTCTCTCACGATCTGTTTAAACAACTTCCCGTTGGAATTTTGAAACGAAATTTCGCAGTCTTATAAAGGGCGTTATGGAGAGACCAGGAAAAATACTCGGGTCCCGAAATTCTTATAACTTTTTGAGTTATTAATTCCTAAAGTTACGATTTCTCCCATAGGAAATGTATAGAGAAATATATATATTTATATATAATTCAATAATGTCTGTATGTCTTTCAAGCGGTATTTGAGAAACTTCCACTAATTTCGAAATTTTATATGCTTAAAGAGGACCTTCTAGAGATTACAAGAAAATTATTTTCCTCCCGAAATTCTTATAACTTTTTGAGTTACGATTTCTCCCATAGGAAATGTATGTGGAAACATTTATTTATTATTTACAGTTGTGTATTCTATGAATGTAAACAAATCCTCAAGCAGGCACTGAATTGGAATTCGTAGTAATATTAATTTTCTTCTCATAATTAAGGAAAGGCGGCCGCAGCAGGCGGCCCCGATTCAGCAGAGGGGGGAGGGCAAAGCCCCCCTTGTCTAGACTTCAAGGCGGACGGTCACAGCTTCTTATAGTTAAGAAAAGGCGAGCCAGCAGAGGGGGGTCCAGGGTGGCGGAAACTAAATAGATATCGACACAAAAAATTTGGTATATTTGCAAGTTATATCGAAGTTAAAAGTTGTTGTATGCTGTGCAATCATCACTCCAGATTTTTTATTTATTTTATTGATAATTTTCAGCGAAATGAGCACCGGGGTTAAAAAAAAAAAGGCGAGAGATATTTTCGTCCCTAAAAAATAGGCAACCCAAATGACTTTCCTACACTTGTATTTATTTTCTAAGAATTAAACTAACAGTAAGATGAAAAAAGAATAATAATAAAAAAACTAATTAGTAAATTTAATATTAAAAATGTTTGAAATTTATAAACTAGTATTTTTAATTTTTAATTTCATATATTAATAATGTATTTAGGAAATAAGTATATATTTTTCTGGGCTTTTGGCGGGCTTCCCCTCCCTGGTTCCCCTCCTCAACTGGCTAGAGCCCACTTGCGGCGGACACTCGTGTTTTCCAAATTATGAGACGAAAGTCATTATTATGATTTCAATCCAGTGCCTGGTTGACGATGTGTTTACATTCATTGAATACATAAATGCAAAGAATACATAAATGTTGCCACATACATTTCCAATGGGAGAAATCGTAACTCAAAAAGTTATAAGAATTTCGGGATAAACCTGTAATCTCTAGAAGGTCCTCTTTAAGCATATAAAATTACGGGAAGTTTCTCAAATAGAGCTTGAAAGACAGAGACATTAGCGAATTATATATTTTAGACTTTTAAACATTTTTCTTTAAATACACCGAAAATTCCCATTTAAATACAGTATATGCTGTAAAAAAAAAAAAAAAAATTCCCGTTATTTGTAATTCTATTCTCTATAGTTTATTAAATTTTAACATTTTATTAATATTCTTATTCCATTATAATATTGTTTCAAGTTTTTAGTTGAAATGTTTTGTATAATACATACCATAAAAGCACAAAGGACGATTTTACGATTAGGCTTTTTCCTTTTTGAGAGGAATAAAATAAACCTACCTACATTTAATGTACCCTATACATGATGACCCCTGAGGCATTTTAAAATTCTATGAATATGAGCTATTTATTATAACTAAAACAAAAGGGGAATTAATTCACTTAGTATATAATAAAATGAATATTAATATAAATTGCTTTATGTCCTAATATTATAAAAAAAATCTAGTGTGACACAGCACTCGACTTTCTCTTACCTTTGGTGTTTAGTTTTTGTCACTTCAGATTATTTGTGACGACATATGTTTGATTAATAGAGAAACAAAATTTAGAGTTTTAACAAACAGTAGAAAATTTTTTAAAGAATCTCATCAAATCACATCTTTAAAATGGACCATTCCTATTCGTACTAATAAAAAAGTTAAAAATATTTCATTGTTGCCACTCTGATTTATATATTTAACGTCCTATAATTCCCGAATGTTCGTCTGTCACGCTCTATTTGAAATGAAATTTTGCACTCTTATAGAGGACAACATTATGGACTGTAACTCCAAAAATTCCCAAATGGGAAGGCTCAAAAATTCATAACAAAAATTTTTCCGAAGAAATTAAACAATTTTAATTTAAATTAATTTTAAGAATATTATTTTAATAAGAATTTTTTTTTCTAGAGATCATAATTCTTAATAAGTCAGATCAGTGCTGCCAACCCTCCGGCTTAACTCTGGCTCTTTGGCTTTTTCCCAGAATCTCCACTTTTTTTTTTTTGAAATTTCATAATAAATTAATTTTATATTATAAATTCAGTGAAAAATCACTAAAAAAATAAAAGATTGAATGAAATTTGTATCCTAAAAAAAAGGTCAAACGAGACTCGTATTCCAAAAAAAAAAGATTCGTTTACAAAAAGAAAGGTAAAATGAAATTTATATAAAAAAATAGAGTAACGTGGGGAAAATTTACTAAAAAAAAAGGTCAAATGATATGAATTTTAGATAGAAAATTTCCCCGGCTTTTTTAATTCGAAATTTTCTGGAGTTTTTGAAAAACTTGGTTGGTAGCATTGAGTCAGATGTGATGATTTATATAAAAAGTGAGGGCCTGCCTCAGGGGGTCGAAACCAACAAAAGACGAGTTGCTATATAAATAATTTACACGAATATTAAAGCCTACAAATATACGTTATTTTTTGTTGAAAAAATAAATAGAAACGAGTATAAATAAACTTCCATAAAAGTATTTAGTTTCATATTTCATAAAAAAAAGACGCCATCATCATGAAAAAAAATAAGATTTTATCAAACTTTTCCTATAGAGCATAAAAGAAAAAAAAAAATATGACATCAAGTTAATATGAAATCCAAAACTCTTTGCAAGAAAATATCCAGGTACATTTCGGGTGCCCCGCCCTTGATAATGAGGGTAGATAGTATGTGACAACCCTCTTGAAGAAGGGAAGATAAACGGGGAGGGGTGGTGAAAATATCAATGCCCTTGGATAGAATGAAGGGCCTTAAAAACTCCTCCCTGAATGCAATTTACCCACATGCACTTATGTTTTGGATAAAAAGAAGTGTTAAATTAATAGCTTCCTTAATAATGATAAATGAATGAGACGAAATGAAATTAAACGACTTTACACAAAACCATTTTTACTTTCTTTTATATATAAAGAGAAAGTATTGGACTCATGTCAAAAATTTTGATGGAAATACATTTTTTGAGTCCAAAAATGTGGTACTCTATATCTGCGAACAAAATATCTCAAGAACTAAAAGAACTATGAGGTTGAAATTTTATATTTAAGTTAGGTAACTCCATGGGACGTGACATGTAGTTTTTGAACAAAATTGGCCAAAAAGTACTAGTACTTTACTGATGTAATTATTTAGTTTTTTCTGATTTTCTCAAAATCGGCTTTAAGGATTTTGATTAAAATTCATAAATCAATTATTTTTTAGATTATTTTTAAAATGAATATTCTCATTTTGGTATTGAAATTGTTTGAAGCACACTTTACTCTTGTACTTCATAGGAAAGATACTATGGTAACAAAATATAAATATTTGTCTCTAATATTTTCTTTGGCTGGAGACTGTATATTATTGGTGCTGGGTAGGCAGCCAGGATTAGAAATAAAACAATTTTATTTCATTTTGCTCGTCGACGTTTCCGGTGCTAATCGCCCCCTTCCACAGGATTGATCAGGTGTCAAATATATTGTTATAATTGACACCTGTGTCAAATATATTGTTATAATTGAAGTGTCAAATATATTGTTATAATTGACACCTGTGTCAAATATATTGTTATAATTGACACCTGTGTCAAATATATTGTTATAATTGACACCTGTGTCAAATATATTGTTATAATTGACACCTGTGTCAAATATATTGTTATAATTGACACCTGCTCAGTCCTGAGGAAGGGGGCGATTAGCACCGGAAACATCGACGAGCAGAATAAAATAAAATTGTGTTTTATTTCTAATCCTGGCTTCCTACCCAGCGCCAATAATATATATTTTTCGACGTTTATAAATTTTACATCTTGATATCGGCAGAAACTAGATAAATGTCGACACAAAAAATCCGGTGTGGCAAGCACAGAACACAACTTTTACTTCATATGCTGATTCAGACAAGATTTTTATCAAATTAAATTGACTTTGCAGCTTCTTCGCCTACGTTTGGTTAAAAAATTATAAAAACGTTGTTTTTATTTTAAATTTAGTTATTATTGGTCAACTGCCTTGTACAAGTATCAATTTTGATTAGCAGTATCTGTATATATAATTCGCTAATATCCGTCTGTCATTCTCTATTTAGGCAACTTCCCGTTGCAATTTTGAAATGAAATTTTATATGCATAAAGAGGACCTTTGCGGGATTACAGGAAAATTATTTTCATCCCGAAATTCCTATAACTTTTTGAGTTATTAATTCTTAAAGTTACGATTTCTCCCATAGGAAATGTATAGAGAAATATTTATGTATTCTTTTCATTTGTGTATTCCATGAATGTAAACAAATCCTCAAGCAAGCACTGAATTGGAATGGAATAATAATAATAATTTTCTTTTCACAACTAAGAAGAAAAGGCGAGGGTCCGCCGCAGGCGGGCCCGAGCCAGCTAGAGGGGGTCCAGGGGGCGGCGCGGCTAGTATATATTATTAATACACAATTTTAAAATTTATTTTCAAAAAATTAAAATAATTTACTTTACCGAAGGCTAGAGAAAGTTGTGGGTTGTGGGACCATACACACCTAATTTTTGTAGAAACGAGAGAGAAACTCTCAATCCTTTTCTAGTGACATGAATAATCATTTTATAGTTAAGCTAATTTCATCACATAGCCTAATTTCATTTAAATTGGACCGCATTGAATCCTGGAAATTAGAATTGTTTTACCTAGACAATCGATTTTCGCTGCTATTTAAATTAAAATTACTTTTGAGCATTTTATTATTTAATAAAATTGAATAATTTAAAAAATAAGTTGATGACGATCAGAGATGTTAACTAAATTTTAACAGGCAACCGTTGGCGTTTCGGCATTTTGTCTAGGCCATCTTCATGATCTAAGTGTGAGTTTTTTTCTTTAACAATGACAACATTCAGCTTCTCCTAACAAGCTGATGAATAATGAGAAAAAACCCACCAACTCTGAGGATGGCCTAGTCTTAAGGCCGAAACGTCAGCCATGTGGGCGGTAATTTGAATAAAATAAATTTTGTCTTGTTTTTATTTGACTCCGTCAACCATTAAGCCAACAGCCACAAGTCCTCCGATAATGTAACACTAAGTGATATGTTTCAATATATTTATATTGGTTTATCATTTTCAGAAATAATACAAACACTAAGTAGTGTGATCATAAATGTGATTTTCAGGAAATAGAAAAAAAACTAAAATAGTACATCAGTAAAGTACTAGTAGTACTCTTTAGTCGATTTTATTGAAAATCCTCAAGAGAAGGTGCTGCGAAAGTTAAAAATTTGTGTATCGAGATTTTTCTCGTTTTTGTTTGACCCATATTTATTTGAGATTTCACTTGAAAATTTATTGTGAAAAATTTCTAAATTCTCAGAAGAACAATTTTTGTTAAAATATTAAAATATTTCCATAAAAATACTTTTAAATATTTTCCTCCTATTAAAAGAGACGATTCCATTTTAGCTTGAATTTTATTTTTATTTTTTCACAATCGATTTATTTATTATATAATTCGCTAATGCTCGACTGTCTGTCTGTTTGTCTGTTACGTCCTATAAGGGCAAATTCCCGTTGGAATTTCAGAACAAAATTTTTTATGCTTAAAGAGGACATATTACAGGAAAATTATTTTCATCCCGAAATTCATATAACTTTTTGAGTTATTAATTGCTTAAGTTACGATTTCTCCCATAGAAATTGTATAGAGAAATATTTATGTATTCTTTGAATTTATGTATGTATCCTATGGGTGTAAGCAAATCCTCACGCATACACTGGATTGGAATGGAATAATAATAATTTTTTTTTATAAATAAGAAAAGGCGAGGGTCCGCTGGAGACGGGCCCAAACCAGCTGGAGGGCGGTCAGGGGGAGTGAAGCCCACCGAAGGCGTTGATTGAAAAATTGCAACACTTGATTAAGGAGGGTCCGCTGCAGACGGGCCCGAGCCAGAGTTACCTTAGGCAGGTTTAAATAAGTAGAAAACAAGAGGCCTTCTTTGATTTATCATCTTTTAAATTTTGATTTATTATTTTAAAATTTATCATTATCATATTTGTCGGATTATAAATGACTTAATTGTTCTTTAAAGGAAGAAAAAACGAACTTGTTTTTTTTTCTGGAAAATAATTTCCCTTTAAAAGAAAAAAAAAAAGTTCCGGCGTCTTTACCGTCTGTTTATAATTTTATTTGTTTCTTTAAAATTCCTCCCCCGCCACCAACGAACGGTTGGCTGATAAAGTAGAAGGATATCTTTTACAAAAGCCTGTCACAAGTTAATTGTTCCTCGGTTCGTTTGGCTTATGAGTGTGGCACATGTACACACGGTGGGGGGGTTACGTTGCAATTAATAACGCATCTCAGCTTCTGCCGCCGGGGGCTGCAAATGGCGTTCGTGAACGAATAATCATCCCCTCGCCTCGTCTTACTTCTCCTCCTCGCCATTTTATTCAACCCCCTTCCCCCCACCCCCATCCACATAAAACTTCTTTCACCGATCGCTAAGACGATTAAGCAAACATCAAATTAGAATTGGAGATTATAAGAAAATTTATAGGTTTTAATAGGTCTTAATTTTCGAATTTTGCCAACTCGCAAAGATTTTTTTTTGTACCCCTTACCCCCTCTCTCTTTCTCCTTCTAAACGATGTGACATCAGAAAATATTTTTTTGCCCTTTTCACTTGCCTATTAAAAATAATAATGTCGGATAATTAATTAAAATCTTTACAAAGAGGGCCTTTTTGAACTTGAGATTCGTGGGTCGTGTTTTAACATTAAAAAGATTGAATTATTCCCTCTCTTATGCCTTAAGATTAAATCTACTTAAATTTCAACAAAAAATTATATAAAGATAAAAATTTTATCAAATATAATTTAAACATTTTGTAAATTAAAATCAAATATACAAATTAAACATTAGGTTATTTGTTTCATAAGTTTTATTAATTATAAAATGAACATAAATTATTAAAAATGTTTCTAAGCTCTCTAGAAAGGACTGACAATAGTCAAAAAGTATATTTTTGTCTGATACGGATAGTACATTACATCATGATTGTCTTGAGGATACTCAATTATTATTCCAATCCAGTGCCTGCTTGAGGATTTGTTTACATTCATAGATTACATAAATGCAAAAAAATACATAAATGTTTCCTAATACATTTTCTATGGGAGAAATCGTAAATTTAGGAATTAGTAACTCAAAAAGTTATAGAAATTTCGGGATGAAAATGATTTTCCTGTAATCTCTAAAAGGTCCTCCTTTAAGCATACAAAATTTGGTTTCGAAATTAAGAGAAATTGCCTAAATAGAGCGTGACACACAAGCAGACATTAGCAAATTATATATATAGAAAAATACTTTTTTTCAAATAAAAATTACTGATAGGCCTATCACCAGCGGCGTAACTAGCCTTTAAGTGTGGAGGGGGCGAAGCTCAATTAGGGAAGTTGTAATATAACTTAAAAGAAAACTATCAATGTTTTTGGACAATCTATGGAAAAAATATGATAAAATCAAGCTATATCTTAGATACCCTAGGACGCCTATGTCGGTATCGTGGCTTGATGCGCCTGGCTCGGAGGGGGCGAGCGCCCCCTTCGCTAGTTACGCTTCTGCATGCCAGATATAAATTCATTGTTTTAAATTAAATCCATTTCGCTATATATTATATATAAAAAAAAAATGAATAATTAGAGAAATTCAAATTAATTTAAATTTATGATACGACGGTGATTTTCACTCTTCCACCTGCCGTTGACGTGTAGCCTCAAAATGGCAATTAATTAAGAAATTAATCACACACCTTCAAGCTATTTATAATAAATTAACAAGATTGAGTTCTGAAACTTTGTTGTTAAAATTCTCTTGACCTGAGAGAGTTGTAGAGGAATTTCCCTCGTTTGCCCGATTATTAATTATATTAAATACTAGCTAGCTTCCCCCCCCCCCCTTCGTTAATCATATGACGCAATTTTTCAGATAATTAATACAAATATCAGTGTTATTAAGAAAAAATTTATAAACTCTCACACATATCTTAAAATTGTTTCTATTTATTCTTATGAGGTATTACGAAAAAAATCTTAAACCATCATCGAACATCCCCCTATGTGGGAAGAACATATGTTCCAAGCTCAATTCTTTTAAGGGATCCCCAGAGCGAGCATCAAATCACATCTACGAAATTTCAAAAGAAAAAAGTTGAATAAAGGGGAGGGGGTTGTAAGAAGTATGAATAAGATGTAAAATAAAGTATGGAAAATGTTATATTTGTCATAACATCTCTTCTCTATGGAGTACAAGAGTAAAGTGGTCTCAGAAGATTCAATCACAAAATGAGAATATAATTATAGAGAATCTAAAAAATAATTGATTTTTGAATTTTAAAAAAATCGTTGGAGAAATTTGAGAAAATCGAAAAAAACTGAAAAAGTGAATCAGTAAAGGAGTAATGGTCGATGTTCAAAAGTCGGTCATCATGGGGGTGTAACTTAAATATAAAATTTAACCTCCTGTCTCGTCTGAGATATGTCACACAAAAAAGAACTGGATCAGAGACAAAAGAATCATAAAACTCGAATAATGAATACAATACTTAAAATAAATATAAAGGAGAGAAAGAAAAAACTAATTATATAAAAATTTATTATTTTTCGTTTGCGGTATTTATAATTATTATAAGCTTATTATTAATAATTAATTGATTATTTCAAAAGTAGAAATATAGACCCCAATGCTTTTCAATGGGTAAAATTTGAGATTTTTTTTGAGCCTTGTTGATATGGGACACTCAGGATTTTTCCTGAACTCTCTTGGTTATTATAAATTGTTCAACCCAATTATTATATGAATTTAATATCCAATCTTGATTCTCTCAAATAAAAGGGAACATTTAAAATGTCGTCAATTGCAAAGGATCATTTTACGTAGAAACAAAAAAAAAAAAAGAAGATAAAATTCAATTCCAGGGTGGATTTTTTCACGTTTTTTTTTTTCTCTCTACTCGGTCAGATAATCTAATCATTTGATTAATTTAAAAAAGAAAATAGATTTCCACATTTAAATGGGTAAAAAAAAAATAAAAAATAAACGAACGCAATTGGATAATTATACAGATTATTAATAATTAATTAAATTATTAAATTTTATTATTATTTAATTATAAAATTATATTTTTTCTGAATAATTTAATTATACGTAGGGTATGTTTGTAAAAAATATTATAGCCTATATATTTTTTTATTCGTTTATCAAACAAAATAATTTTATTAGAATGGATGTTTTTTTTTTTTTTTGTTTAAATACACGAAGTGGAATAATATAAAAATTTGATTTTTAAATAAATAAACTAGGATTATTTATTAAATGACAAAAAAAAAAAAAATAAAACGAATAAATTAAAGGATCTGTTTCCTCTATATATTTCAAAATTCCTAAATATCAGCCCCCTGGAGCTTCCTTCAGCTGGCTCGGGCCCGCCTGCGGCGGACCCTCGCCTTTTCTTCTTAGTTGTGAAAAGAAAATTATTATTCCATTCCAATTCAGTGCCTGCTTGAGGATTTGTTTCCATTCATGGAATACTCAAATGAAAAGAATACATAAATATTTCTCTATACATTTCCTATGGGAAAAATCGTAACTTTAAGAATTAATAACTCAAAATGTTATGGGAATTTCGGGATGAAAATAATTTTCCTGTAATCCCGAGAAGGTCCTCTTTATTCATAAAAAATTTCATTTCAAAATTCCAACGGGAAGTTGCTTAAATAGAGCGCGACAGACGGACAGACGGACAGACAGACAGACGGACATTAACGAATTATATATATATATATATGTATATATAGATATTTCATAATGAAATGAATAATGCTTTTCAATGAAAAAAAAAACTAATTTTCACGAATTTTTGAGCCTCCTATTTGGGCATATGGGAGAATTTTCCTGAACCCTTAATAACTTCATTTTTAAGAGTGGAAAATTCCAAAGCAAAGTTTGTCAAAAAGAGCGTGACTGACGGTGAGTCCTCTATTATATATAAGCTTACATATATAGTGTTGATATATCGATTTCATGGTGAAAATAAAATTGTTCTGATCTGTAAAATCTTAGCGAGGCAGTGATTAGGACACTTATACCAGATACAAAGATGGATCCTTGATCTCCAGGTGTATAATTACTGATTTTATATAATTTAAAAAAAAACATGTTTAGTTAGCCATATTTGCCAAGGGTGTGGAAAAAATAAAAATTGTCAATTTGATTTCCATTTCAATAGATTAATTTTTTATCTGCAATTGGTTTCGAATATTTTCTCATTTATTAGTTTAGAATTAGATTGCGAATTTAAATTGGTTTATATAATATTTAACTTTAATTTTGTTTTATTTGATGTGCCAACAACAAAAAGTAAATGAATTTTAATTTTTATGGGCCACCCTCTCTATGCTATGATTATTCAATCGTATCGGCTGTATGGACACCGTAGATTTCTTTAATGTTTAAAAAACCGGCTTAGCCCTCCCTGCCAGCTGGCTCGGGCCCGCTTGAGGTGGATCCTCGCCTTTTCTTCTTAATTATGAAAAGAAAATTATTATTATTTCATTCCAATTCAGTTCCTGCTTGAGGATTTGTTTACATTCATGGAATACACAAATCAAAAGAATACATAAATATTTCTCTATACATTTCCTATGGGAGAAATCGTAATTTTAAGAATTAATAACTCAAAAAGTTATAGGAATTTTGGGATGAAAATAATTTTCCTGTAATCCCGAGAAGGTCTTCTTATTGGATATAACAATAACATTTCATTTCAAAATTCCAACGGGAAGTTGCCTAAATAGAGTGTGACAGACAGACATTAGCGAATTATACATATAGGTCTGCCCAAAAATACTAGTACTTTACTGATGTACTTTTTCATTTTTTTTTTTTAAAGTGAAACTTTTATTATATCACTACGAATTTTTTGGTTCTTTCTATCAGCATGTCGCGTTGTAACGAGGTGACGTAAAAAGCCATGACGCTACAAGCTATGACGTCACAATCCGTGACGACAAAAATAAGAAAGTTGAAATTTAATATATATAACGAATTATAAAATAATTGTGAGATTTAATAATTCAATTTTTAAATTGATAAAATATAATTTTTAAAATAATTTAAAATATTCAAATCTTCAATCTATATATACTGTATATACATAATCCAGGGGGCGAAGCCCCGCTGGCTAGACGTGCCGCCCGCCTTCGGCGCGGCTAATTACTAGATAAATATTGTTCACAGTTTTTAATATGCCTCTATTGATTTCCTATTTTCCAATTATTAAATTAAGATTAAAAACGCGATTTTAATAACCTTTTAATTGAATAATTTTCTCAAAATTTTCAGTTAAACCGAAAAAAGTTTCACTTGCATCGTGGTTTCATAAACCACACAATGATTTTTTTTAAACTAGACGTCTTTACTTTCTCTTAATTATATATTTAGAGAGAAAGTATTGGATCCATGTCAAAAATCTTGATGTAAATACACTTTTTGATGTCCTTTGCGTCAAAAAATGTGGGACTCTCTGTTTGTGAACAAAATATCTCAAGAACAAAAAGAGCTAAGAAGTTGTTATTTAATATTTAATTTAGGTACATTCCTGGGACATGAGAATACGCTTTGAACAAAATCGGTCAAAGAGTACTAGTACTTTACTGATGTACTTTTTTAGTTTTTTTCAATTTTCTCAAAATTCGATGTAAGAATTTTAATTAAAATTCATAAATAATTGATTTTTTTAGATGTTTTTTAAAATGTATTTTCACATTTTGTTCTAAATGTTTAAAGTACACTTTACTCGTGTACTTTATTCTGCAAATGTTAAAATATTTCTGTTTATAAATTTTATTCCATGACTTCTAATTCACTAAATATATGTAAAAAAAAAAAAAAAAAATACTGGTGTGACAAACAGAACACAACTTAAGGGAAAGATGTGTGTATCGGCCAAAATGGGATTACATCTTATATTCCTTTCATTTATTCTATAAGTATGATATGATCTGACTCCATTTTTTGTTTAATTGTTTTTATATTTATAATTTATTTATTTGAAACTATTAGGTTTGAAATGAAAATGCAATTTGAAAAAAATAAAAATATAATCTGAATTGTAGAATATTTAACGAAAATAATAAATACAAATTATTGAAAAAATATAAATAGTTGTCTTTAATATAAATAATATTAAATTAGGATCGAGTATTGAGTTGAAAATATTTAAGATATAAATAGTTATTAATATAATGCAAATATTCGTGGTAAATATATATATAATTAAATATGTGAATCAAGTTCTTAATTATGTCTTAATATGAGTTTACCATTTATTAGAGTAAATTGAAGGTCGTATTTAGATGACGTCAACTTTACATATATTTTGTCATTAAATTAACAATTTTAAGAATGAAGATTTGAATATTAAATAAAAGATTGATTTTTGATAATATTGATAATTAGATATTGTCTATTTTAATACCATTTGAGTATGACTTAAAAATGTTCAAATAAAGTTCAAATAAAGGATGAAAATGATGGATTCAAATAATGTTGATCTACTTATCAGTAACAGGTTGAACTGGAGGTGTCGCAGGATACAATGAAGGCGATCTCCGATGTCAAAGTATCAATGATGAGAGATTTGTTCAGGATCAACCAATTTGATGTTCTTAAGCGCCAAGGAATAAGGGGGCACAACGAACAGTACAAATTTGATGATTAATTATTATTTAATAATAATAATTATGGTGCATTAATATGTTTTAATGCAATGACAAAAACAATGGATCAAGAAAATGAAGGTGCCTTTATGTGTATAAGGCAGGCATGACTTGGATGCGAGGGAATTCCAATAGCAAGTAATGGCCGCATGATGATGTCAACGCATGGATCGGAGAGGATCAGAGGGAGAGAAAGAAGAGGGAAATGTCTAACATCAGAGTTGAGCAGCTTAGGTGGCGCTCTCTTCTGGTTTTCTTTTTTGATTTAACTAGTGGCGCGAACAATGTGTTTGGTGTGACAGCCCCACCAGATTTTTTATTGTGCATTTCTACTACTAAACTACTGGCGGATCTAGAGGAGTTTCTGGGTGGGGGAGGGGTAATCTGGTGTGACTGGTCGCACAGCACACAATTTTTTCTTAAAGGGCGCATTTTGTACTTGTTTACCAGAATATATATACACAATCAAATTTTTAAAATTTTACATTAAAAATAAAAATCTCGGGTGGGAGAGGGGGTAATTATCCCCTTTACCCCCCTTGTATCCGCTCTTGTACTAAACTATTACAAAAATTGTCTCTTATTTATTTTATGATTTAAATTTTATCAGATAATGTTCTAATAATATCTAAAATTTTCATCATGAATTTAATTATTTACTCATATTTGGAAAATAAGTCGAAATGCCGCATGGATGGTCATTTGTGAACGATAAATATGCATCTAGTGAACGTGAAGTGACTATTACTGACCAGATTTGCCTTTGTTTGTGTCCCGGAAAGTCCAAGTCTGGTCCACACCCAAAGTGGGAGGGTGAATGAAATTCAAACATTAAAAAAAAAGAACGTAAAAGGAAACACACACACACCACTACAGGGGATAGGAATGCTTTGCGCGGAATTCTTGCCGTTTTTGCCCTTCAAAACGCGGGATGAATAATAATGTCGCCATTTTTCGTTAAGCATTTTCAATGGAATGAGCAAATAAATGGATAATCCTAGTTAGGGAGCGAGTCAAGGCATTTGTACCTGGCTTTTGTGTGTTTATTTGCCAACAAAAAGGGAAAGCACCTTTGCCCTCGAGCCACTTGTGTGCAAAACACGAGCGACAATGTTGGGCTATTAATTAACATTTAAGTCAAAGAACTTCTTGTTTATCAAATATATTGGGGGGGCAGAGGATGGAAACAACACCCCCTTCTGGGTGGCTAATTAGATTTTGAAACTCGGTTTTTGATATCTTATTCTAAGAAAAAAAAAGAGAATATTTTATAAGGTTTAAAAAAAAAATAATAATAATTTACTCTCTTGTTTCTACCTTGGAGTCTAATTAGCGGTAAAATTATATACTCTCAAAAATTAAAATTTAAAAATTAAATTACACTGGAATTAGAAGAGTTTTTTGGTTTTTTTTTTAGGCATCTGATCAAAAAAATATTGAATTCGTTGGGTGTAACAAATATTGAATCTACAGATATGTGGAAATAAGGTAACAATATGGGAGTTTTGAGCATAGAGGTATCAAATTTTTTTCTACAAGTTCGTAAAACTTAAAAAAGTTAAAATCAAATTCAAGTAGGTAAGGAAACTCAAACTCGCCTCATTAAAAAAATATTTTTAAATTTCATTTCTTAGGTCAAGAAGGCGAGCCAACCTTAGCATGGGTAATTCGTAATCGTCATCTATGTAATCACAAAATGTGAAAACAATTTCGTTATGATTTTTTTTTTTTTTTTTCAAGGTGATTTCACGTTTAAAAGCGTTTATTCAAAAATAATATTTTATTATTGATAATTTGGGAGATTTAATTAGTGTTAATTAATTGGTTTTGACTAGCCGCGTCGCATGTCTCCGGCGGGCTTCACGCCTAGCCGGGGGCTTAGCCCCCCTGGACCTCCCTTCAGCTGGCTCGGGCCCGCCTGCGGCGAACCTTGGCGTTCTCTTCTTATGAAAAGAAAATTATTATTCCATTCCAATTCAGTGCCTGCTTGAGGATTTGTTTACATTCATGGAATACTCAAATGAAAAGAATACATATACATATTTCTCTATACATTTCCTATGGGAAAAATCGTAACTTTAAGAATTAATAACTCAAAAAGTTATGAGAATTTCGGGATGAAAATAATTTTCCTGTAATCCCGAGAAGGTCCTGTTTATGCATAAAAAATTTCATTTCCAACGCCAAGTTGCTTAAATAGAGCGCGACAGACAGACAGACGGACATTAGCGAATTATATATATATAGAGATTTTTCATAATGAAATGAATAATGCTTTTCAATGAAAAAAAACTCATTTTCACGAATTTTTGAGCCTCCCATGTAATCACAAAATGTGAAAACAATTTCGTCATGATTTTTTTTTTTTTTTTTTTTTTTCAAGGTGATTTCACGTTTAAAAGCGTTTATTCAAAGCATACATTATTTTTTGGTAGCCAGGGATGAATAAAATAATTATTTCATAATTTTTTTTTTTTTTATTTTTCAACTTCACTAAATACGAGTTTAAAAATAAATTAATATAAAAATATGTTTATTAATACAAAGGAAATTTTTGTTTTTTTGTTCGCTACATTAAAATGGGCATAAATAATAAATACATGAAAAATAAAATGTTTTAAGATTAATCAACGATTGATATCAAATCCTGATTGATTAAAAACTCTCTGAAGAGAAGCCGAGGGTTTAGCGAAGGGCCGGAGACACGATTAAAACACTAAAGGAAATGCCTTCGATCTTGACTTTCTTTTTTTAACGATTTTTTTTTTTTTTTTAAGTGAAACTTTAATTTGATGGCCTCAAATTTTTTCTGAACTAATTATATATTGTTTGTTTCTTATTTTGATCAAAGAAAGTTCATTACTCTATTCTAAAATTCTGTCTGGCTGTTCGTCGAAAAAAAAAATTTCGAAATTTGGGATATCAAACTTTTTGCAAAAAGTTATGCTTTTGTTTTTCAGTATAAATATTTAACTTCAAATTTAATTTGTAATTAATTAGATATTTATAATAATAATAGTTGTGCCGGCCGCCTGCGGCGGACCCTCACCTTTATTTGAAGTGATTTCGCAGTCAACTCCATTCAGTTGATTCATCATAAATATATAAATATCCTGCTTATTAAAAAATACCTCTATAATTTATAAAAAAATCTGGTGTGACTGGCGCACAGCACACAACTTTTCTCTTACCTTCGGTAATCGAAAGTTGTGTACTGTGCTTGTCACACCAGATTTTTTGTGTCGACATGTATTTAGTTCCCGGCAGTAGGGAATATTTGAATTCAGATGTAAAATTTATAAGTATGGGAAAATATTTATATTTTGTTACCATGGCAACCATTTCTCCTATCTTTTCTATGGAGAACAAGAGTAAAGTGGTCTTCAGAAGATTTCAATCACAAAATGAGAATATACATTTTATAGAAAATCTAAAAAATAATTGGTTTTTGAATTTAAAAAAAATCGTTGGAGCAAATTTTTGAGAAAATCGAAAAAAACTGAAAAAGTACATCAGTAAAGTACTAGTACTCTTTGGCCGATTTTGATTAAAAGCTTATTTTTCCGGTCCCGGGGGGTGTTTAACTTAAATATAAAATTTCAGCCTCATAGCTCAATTCCTTCATGCTTAAAATTGAACACAGACACACACACACACACACACACACACACACACACACACACACACACACACACACAGACAGACCATGTCGCGAAAACCACTTTTTTGGATTCAGGGGACCTCAAAACGTGAAGATCCATCAAAATCTCGACATCGAATTTTTGACATGAATCCAATACTTTCTCTCTATATATATATTACATATATACATAGGTAAGAGAAAGTAAAAAAATTTGATTAGTGACTTTATTAAAATAATATTTTGTTTTAATATTTTTTATTTTTAAATAAATTCCTCTAATAATTCCAACGATGATAAAAAAATTAAAAAAAATAAATTTTAATTATATAATAATTTTTATTATTTTTCATTTGAGAGATTTAATTAATTGATTTTAATTTTTCATAAAACCCAATTCTTTCTTATGGGAAAATTCATTTTGGATTTTTTGGGCCTACCCATTTAAGACATATGGGAAAATTGAGTATTTTCCATGTACTATACATTATAAAAGTGTACAAAGTGTATATTTCCAACTCCTATAGGGTAGGTTATATTGATAGATTCTAAATTTTTATTAAAATTTGAAACAAACCGGTAATATGAATTATTTTTAGTAACTATGCCAATAAAAAATAAAAATACTAACAGATTTTTTTTTCAAATTCAAAATATAACTTTGTCCCCCCCCCCCCTAACAAAATAAATTCTCTCAACTCATTTTCCACTCCAGTTTAAATCCTACCTAGCGTGCTGGGCCCATAACCTATTGTTAATTACTTATTAAAGAGAAAATATAACAAAATATAATATTACTTAATGTTTATTTATTTTCAATAAAATTTTTTTTCAAACAATTAACAACCGATTAATGAACAAAATATAATTAATTGTTATCATACAACAGAGACTTTATAAATTACAGTGTTTTTTTCAGTCTTGCCTTAGGTTTTTCATATTGTTACTCTTCTTGAAAAAGAAATTAATTCATGAAAATATTTTAAAAATAAATAAAAAAAAAGAAGCCTATTGTAATAATATTAGAGAGTAGAATGTTAATTTAAAAAAAATTACGAGGTGAATCCAGTTGTTGATGGAAAAAAAAATTTCTTTTATAATTAATGTTATTTTATAAATTCCTCAATTAATTCCAACGATGATAAAAAAAAAAAAAAATTAAAAAAAATAAATTTTAATTATATAATAATTTTTATTATTTTTCATTTGTGAGATTTAATTAATTGATTTTAATTTTTCATAAAACCCAATTCTTTCTTATGGGAAAATTCATTTTGAATTTTTTGAGCCTACCCATTTAAGACATATGGGAAAATTGAGTATTTTTCCTGTACTCTACATTATAAAAGTTAATATTAGGGAATCATATCTTGTAAGTACAAGATCTAATATTTTATGACGAGGTCAGGTCTTTGGGGTGTTTTATATATTTCTCGCCGATTCCGCAGTGAACAATAACGCCAAGAATTTTTAATTTATTATTTTATTAGATTTTTCTATAAAATATCTATTGTTAATTTAAAAAGTGACTTCCCCAGAGAAAATTGAAGAATTCAACTTACATTAAATGAAGTAGCTGAGTATAAAAGTCGCGACGAAAAGCGAGAGACAGATAGAGGCAGCTGCTGCGGCTGGACCACGAATCCAATCACACTAATGAGAATATAAAGAGGGAATTGAGTGAGTTAATAGAGAGTGAGAGAGAAAAAGATCGAAGAGTAACGCGCGCGAAGCGGCACCGGAGCGCACTGAGAGATTGAAGCGCCCCCCCATCGATTTTAAACGTTTTGGCGCGCGCGTTGATGTAACGCGCAAACTCGGGCCCTCCGCTCTCCTGTGAACTTACATCCCTCCATCGTTACACTACTACCCCCCTACATAACAAGGGTTTATGTATGTGTGTGTAGCGGCCGGTCCACCTGTTAGGAGGAGGAGGTTAGGACACGCGTCTTCCTGCTCCCACACACCCATATAGACAATGACTTTATAAGTAATACATGTGGCAGCAAAGGAAACACTTGCATCTTGCCTTTTAAAACACTAGAGGATACCAAATGGCTTAAATAAGAATGCCTGGACCCCAATAAATATATTTTCATAATAAAGGTGGACCCCCTGGACCACTCGCCTTTTCTTAATTAAGAGAAGAAAATTATACTGGAAGTTACCCAAATAGAGTGGAGTGTGAAGGGCAGACAGACAGACAGACATTAGCAAATTATATATAATACGTATATAAAAAGAAGATATATATATATATATATATAATTCGCTAATGTCCATTCACTGTTTGGCTAACTTGCCGTTAGAATTTTGAAACGAAATTTTATATGCTTTAAGAGGACCTTTAAAGGATTACAGGAAAATTATTTGAGTTACTAGGAAAATTATTTGAGTTACTAATTCCTAAAGTTATGATTTCTCCTATAAGAAATGTATAGAGAAATATTTATGTATTCTTTACATTTATGTATTCTATGAATGTAAACAAGTCCTCAATCAGGTACTGGATTAGAATAGTGATAATAATTTTCTTTTCATAATTAAGAAAAGGCGAGGGTCCGCCGCAGGGGAGCCCAGGGGCCGGGGTCCAGGTTGGGGAGCGAAACTCTTCGGGTAGGCGCGAAAACCACCGAAGGCGGGCGGCGCGGCTAGTATTTAAATGATTCAAGACTAAAAAAATTTGACTTTTTTACTTTCTTCTATCTATGTTAGTTTATATTAATATATAAAAAGTATTGAGTTCATGTCAAAAATGTGATGTGATTTTGATGGAAATATACGTTTTGAGTCTAAAAAAGTGGGTCCCGTCTGTGGCTGTTCAAAATAAAGCATGAAGGAAATGAGCAACGAAGTGCTGTGCGCTCATTCACACTAGATTTTTATTGAAATGCAAAGACTTTTTGATTATTTTTCTACAAAACAAAACTTAATTCAAGTGATTCTTTAATTCAAGTAGTTCCAGTTATAATATTTTTTTTTACGTTCTGTTTTTTTTTATTAATATCAGCTATTTGCGTAGAAATGATAAAAATTTCAAATTTTTTTATTACTCTTGTTTCCATCAACTGCAAAATATTCCAGTAATTCATAATTTTCCGAATTAAAATTCACCTAAAATAACATTAATTAAATAATCGAAATATTTTTAAATCGGAATGAAACTATTTTTTTTTTTTTTTGTTTAAAACATTTTTCATAATTATGCATTTATTAAATAAACATTCAATTTAACAAATTAGAGAACAATTAAAAAAAAAAAAAAGACTGAGTAATCAAATCATAAATAGCCTTTAAACAATTAAGTTTGAGAATTCATATTTTAGTTGAGTCAGGAGCTTTGAGTTCAACCCTTTTTCTTTTTTTTGGGGGGGGGGGGGGTGTTGGGGTAGGGAGGGGGGGGTGAGAAAATCGATTTGATATTTTTCCACAAAGTTATTCCATTGATTCCACATTTCAACGAGTAAATGATCTAAAAAGTTTAAGAAGAGTCAATAAATAAAAAAAAAGGTAACGTTATTATTTCTATCATTCCCAAACATTCACTCAAAAGTATTGAACTGAATTGAAATCTGATTTAAATTAATTTTGAAGTGAAACTTCAAGTTACTAAGAAACTTATTTGAGAGTACATCAAATTCTATGTACTTATGGGAAACAAGTAAAAGGCGACTAGACTCAACACATTTATGATTACAAAACGAGTTAATAAATAAAAAAAATTGGCTAAATTTTGCTAACAAGTTTCACTTGTCTAGCTGGCATTTATTACGCTCTAGAAAGTCGGGATGAGAAAACTAAATAAAAATAAAGTCTGTCTATACGTCCGTTCGTCTTTTATCTGTCTCTCTTATAAATGACGTTATGAAAAGTGTCAGGAAAAATGTTTGGGTTCCCATATTCTTAAAAAGGGCGGCTCAAAAATCCCAAAGTTTTACCCATAGGAAAGCAATGGGCTCTATTAAGGAAAATCAAAGCCAATTAATTATAATAATTAAATCTCTCAAATTAAAAATAATAAAATTTGATATATAATTAAATTTCTTTTTCTTTACCCAGACAGCTTGGAATATTGCAGCAATGTTGTCAATCTTGCACAATATTGAAGCAACATTGCTACAATATTGCAGCTTAAACAGCAACTTGCAGCAATATTGCCGCAATATTCCTGCAAGTTACAAAGAGTCGGACATAGGAATATTGTAGCAATATTGCTGCAATATTTCCTGTAAGGTTAGCTTGGAATATTCCCACTGTACTATTGCAGCAATGTTGCTCAATACCAGCAAGGGTGAGTGGCGCAAGATTGAAATTGCCAATATTGTAAGATTGCAATATTGTCCAATATTGTCAAGATTTGCAATATTGCTCCAATATTCTCAAGATTTGCAATATTGCTCCAATATTGGAATATTATATAGGGGGGATTCAAGATGCAATATTGCTCCAATATTGTCAAGATTTGCAATATTGCTCCAATATTGTCAAGATTTGCAATATTGCTCCAATATTGTCAAGATTTGCAATATTGCTCCAATATTGTCAAGATTTGCAATATTGCTCCAATATTGTCAAGATTTGCAATATTGCTCCAATATTGTCAAGATTTGCAATATTGCTCCAATATTGTCAAGATTTGCAAGTATTGCTCAATATTGCATTGCAATATTCCATGTTGTCTGGGTAATGATCTTTCACTCTCATTGAAGCAGAGTTTTTAATTCACTATTTAGTCGATGGTTCGGTTCCCGCCCCCTCATTAAATTACGGATCCTAAAAGACAACTTTTTACTTTTGATTATTGAAATACAGATTTTAAATTTAGAAAAAAATAAAATAAATATTCTCTAGCTATTGATTTTATTAGATTTTTATAAATACCTTTATCAAGGCCAATCTAACTACGTATTCAATTTTAATGAGTGAAATTCTTCTAATACCAGAGAGTAGGGTGGGGAATCCATTCCATGATCCTTTTTGAAATAAAATATTAAAAGTGTTAGCCTAAATAATAATTCGTTAAATAATAGAGTTAATTATTTATCTATCTATCGATTTCTTTTGTCTATTATATTGACCTTTTAATTTTTAATAGCAATACGAGAGCCCTCTTTTTAAATGACAAAAATAATGGTGTAACTGGAGGCACAGCACACTTGCCTTCGGGAATTTAAAGTTGAGTTCTGTGCTTGTCACACCGGATTTTTCGTATCGACATATCATTGATATATTAGAATTAATTATACTTCTAATAAGGCTGGATGCACACGGACACTCCAAAATTTTATAAATTAAAAGGGGGGGGGGGGGGCGAGGGCCTCCCCCGAAATTTTTTATAAAAAGTACATCAGTTTCTTTGGCCAATTTTCTTAAAAAGCTTATTTTGCTTGATAGTTATTTTCATAATATAATATATCAATAAGAGATTGAAATTTTGTACATTATTGTTATACTAGCCGCACCGATTGATTTGGGCTTCACCCCTCTGGACACCATCACAGCTGGCTCCGGGTCTACCGCAGGCTCAGAAAAAGATTATTATTTCAATTCAGTGCCTGCTTGAGGATTTGTTTACATTCAAAATATACTTAAATCTTTCCTCATACATTTAATATGGGAGAAATCGTAACTTTAGGAATTAATAACTCCAAAAGTTATAGGAATTTCGGGATGAATATAATTTTCTTGTAATCCATAGAAGGTCCCACTTTAAGCATATAAAATTTGGTTTCGAAATTCCAACAGGAAGTTGCCCAAATAGAGCATGACATAAAGATGAAATTTTATAAATGTGTGCTTTCTTATGAAGATGAAAAAATAAATTTTTCCTTAAACGACTCCATGAATTGTTAAAAATCGGAGGCTCTTTAAATCTCAATACATTTTAGTCTTAAACCTCATTCTACAAAACTAATGCATTGCACAGAAGAATATTTTAATCGGATTTACAGAGTCTTATAAAATTTAAAAAAAATAGATACATTTATTTATTAATTAATTCTCTTTATGTAGATCAGTAAAATGGAAATACAATTATTCCATAAGTAAAGTAAAGTAAAGAGGCGAGTGTGCCAACGAAGGTGAAGCTTTTCATAAGAACTTAATGATACATCAGAGAAGAAGACATATCAGAATAGAAAGAGGCAGGAGCTCATGCATATTTACTGATTGAAGGATTAAAACATTAAGCAACGGAGAGAGAGAGAGAGTGCTATCACTCTTTAGAAAGTATTAAAACACTCACACAGAGAATCAGTGATTGAAAGATTGAGTCAAGCCACCGACCATCCATCTATCGCTCGATAAATTGAACGTATTAAAAAAGAAAAAAAGTATTGGAAAGATTTACAGCAATTGAATTCTTTCTTCCTTTTCTATTACTTTGACTCGTGGGGAAAATAATTCCATCTTCGGTTATTTAGCACATATAATTCGCTAATGTCCGTCTGTCTGTCTGTATTTAACGCTCTATTTAGGCAACTTCCCGTTAGAATTTCCGAAAACAAATTTTTTATGCTTAAAGAGGACCTTCTTTAGGGATTACAGGAAAATTATTTCATCCCGAAATTCCTATAACTTTATGAGTTAGTAATACATAAAGTTACGATTTCTCCTATAGGAAATTCATAGAGAAATAATATGTATTCTTTGCATTTATGTATTCTATGAATGTAAACTAATCCTCAAGCAGACACTGGATTGGAATAGTAGTAAAAACTTTCTTTTCAGAAAAGGGGAGTGTCCACTGCAGGCGGGCCCGAGCCAGCTGAGGGGCGAAGCCCCCTCTGTCTAAATGCCAAACCCGTCGAAAGAAGTTGGCGCTGCTTCTCATAATTAAGAAAAGGAAGGGGTCCGCTGCAGGCGGGCCCGAGCCAGCTGGAGGGCGTCCAGAAAGGCATAGGCGGGCGGCGCCTCTAGTCAAAATGAAATATTTAATGAACCCGAACCCCCTTATGGCAAAAATATTTTGAGTTTAAATAGATTCACTCGATGATTTTTTTTAATAAAAATGTTATTTTTTTTCAAAATATTTTTGCACCTGATTCGTTATTTCGTTTTCAAATGTTAGTGCATTTGCTAATCAACTGAACAAAGGGTTTGGGAAAAAAAATGCTCCACGGCTGACAGCGATGATGATTGATATCCGGGGCGGCGGATACACGCGTGGGAAACGTGCAGATTTATTTACGAAAAAGTCACAAGACACGTAGCACCAATCCAAGAATAAATTGTCAGAACCTTCGCCTTTAAGCTTTATTTTTATCTTTCAAATTAATTTCACTTTCTCTTACCTATATATGTTAATATAAATTATATAGATCTAGGTTTATAAGTTTTATTACATCTTGAATTTTAATGTACCGTACCTCTGAAAATGGTGCAAAAATAGTGCAACACTTTGTTTCTTCTTAAGAAGACTCTGTTCTAATCTACCTTAATGTTACTCTGATTTAAGAAACATTTAATATGAATAAAGTAAATTTAACACAAATACAAATCATTTTAGACAATTTAATACAATTTAAATAAAATAAAGAAAAATATGTCGAATTTCAGTTTGAGAGACAATTCAACATAATCTCGATATGTTTTATTGGATATTAATTACAAATTTTGTTTTTACAAGAATTTCCAATAAAATAACAGAAAAACTGAAATGAAAAGATTATTAAAAAAAATAAATGTTGAAACCTTTAGCCAAAAAATCATTCTTTCTAACCGTATATTCAACATAATTATACCTCTTAAGACTAGGGAGTTATTCAAGCCGCTTAACTTTTTCGTGCATGCCTCCCTAACCGGCCACTATAGACACATGATTTGTAAGACGTTGTCAGGACAAAATTTTAGAAATTTGGCGTGAATAAAAAAATTTAGACATTTTTGCCTCTGTTTTATTTAAATTGTAATTATTTATTAAAATGATATGGATTTAGAAATGTATATAAATTATTTCCCATTAAATGTTTAATAAATTACAGTATTATTAAGGTAGATTAGAATAGGTCTTTTTAAGAAGAAACAAAGCATTCCACTTTTTTCTCAGTGTATATCTGATGTGCCACGCACAGAACACATTGTTAAAGGTAAGTGAAATTTGTTTGTTGTACAGATTGTACCAGATTGTACCAGATTTTTATTTTTTATGAAGGAATGGGCAAAGATGTCTCCTCAAATGACGTGTCTCAAATTTTCTCCTTTTAATAGAAGAATATTTATATATAATAGCGGAGTGTCCGTCTGTCCGTCTCTCATGTTCTATTTGACCAACTTCCGGTTGAATGATATATTAAAGAAGACCTTGATATTACAGGAAAATTATTTACTCCCGAAATATTTATAACTTTTTGAGTTATTAGTTCCTAAAGTTACAACTTCTCCTATAGGAAATTTATAGAAAAATATTTGTTTTCTTTGCATTTATGTATTCTATGAATGTAAACAAATTCTCAATCAGACACTGGATTGGAATGGAATAATAATAATAATTTTCTTTTCATAATTAAGGCGAGGGTCCCCCGCGGGCGGACCCGCCCAGCTGGCGGAAAGACCAGGGGGGTGAAGCTAGTAGTCCGATATAAAACCGGAAATTTTCTTATTGTATTTAGAAATTTTTAAAATTCCATTTATCATTGTTGTTTTAGAACTTAAGAGGGTTTGAATGACATTGTTCGTTCATTTGATGAGTAACCAACCCTTGGTAGGGCTGTTAATTCTCGTTTCACCCCCCCCCCCTCTCACCTTTCATCCCAGTTTGGCACATTCGTTCCACTTAGACTCCCTTCCCCAAAGGCAAAAGTGTCCTGTTCTTATCCACCCCCTCCCTCCGGGCGTACACACACACACACACACACACACACAAGGCGTCTTATTCTGTATACCGTCGTCCATTACGAGCACAGAACCATTCATCCACCGGACAAATCGTCAGGGGATTTTCAACCAATTTGGGAATGTGAAACGCTAACTCACTACCATCAAATCTTCATCCCGTCTTCTTGAAGTGAAATATAATCACCATAAAAGCCACGATACATTACAATCCCATCCACCCCCCCCCCCTTCTTCTCTTCAATACAAACAAGAATAATAAATTACATATACAAAGTAAATCACAATTTATAAAATATACTGTAGCTACGGTTTACCGATTTGAAAATTAATCTACAAATGGTTTTTATTTGTTTAAAAGAGGATAACTACATTAAAATAATTAAAATAAATTTAATTATTAGACTAGAGAAAAAATTTATTAAAAATAAGGGCGGTTTAATAAAAAAAATCAAGGCTTTATGAATAACACGAGTTATTCGTGCTAAGGTTAGAAGTACTTTTTACTTTCATTAAACTAGGAATCTAAACAATTTGAAAAAGTAGGAAAGAATTTACAGTAGTAAATTAACAGGGGCTGATATTAAACATTTTAATAGAGATTATTTCTCCATATTTAAGAAAAAATGTCCATTCTGATGAATGTAAACCAAGTAAACGAATGGAAATAAAATGTAAACAAATGGAGAGAATAAATTTTTTTTTAAATATTTAAAAAACAAGAAGTGCTAGGGTCCAAAACGTATTTTTCCCTGAACTAGTTTTTTATGCTTGTATTATTTTATTATTTTTCTACGACTTTTAGTTCAGGCCGTACTTTTTATGCGTACGAACAGACAGACAGACGCACACCGGAATCTCTGCATAAGCTCTCTCCCTTAGTACTTGGTACAGTGAGAACCAAACATTGGACTTAGAAAAAGAAATTGCACTTTCTATGAAAGCGTTATGGGCCTATAATTTGTTCCCGTTGAAATTTTGAAATGATATTTCAAATGCTTAAAGAATACCTTAGGATTACAGGAAAATTATTTTCATCCCGAAATTCCCATAACTTTTCGAGTTATTAATTCCTAAAGTTACGACTTCTCCTATAGGAAATGTATAGAAAAATATTTATGTATTCTATGAATGTAAACAAATCCACAAGCAGACACTGGATTGGAATAGTAATCATAATTTTTTTTCATAATTAAGAAAACGCAAGGTTCCGGCGCAGGCGGGCTCGAGTTTAGTATTCCCCTGGAACGTGACAGGAAGCTTTTGAACAAAATGGTTCAAAAAGTATTAGTACTTTATTGATGTACTTTTTCAATTTTTTTCTTCGATTTCCTCAAAATTGGCTCTAACAATTTTGATTTTGATTTTTTAGCTGCTCTTTAAAATGTATATTCTCATTTTGCTCTCAAAATTGTTTGAAGACCACTTTACTCTTGTACTTCATAGGAAAGATAGGAGAAATGGTTCTCATTGTGACAAAATATGTTTATCTTAAATTCTAATATATCAGCGGAAACTAAATATATCTCGAAACAAAAAATTCTGGTGTGACAAGTACACAACACAACTTTCGATACCGAAGGTAAGAGAAAGTTGTGTGCTGTGCGACCAGTCACACCAGATGTTTTTTTAAATATTCCATAATTTTATGAATAATGAATGATTTTTTTTTCCACATGTAGTCTACCAAATAAAGGAATAATCAAAGCAAGTATCTTATAATAGGGTACATTTCCATTGATTTCATTTCAATATTTTTCTAAAGAGATGCAATGACAATTGTGACGTCAGGTGCCCTAATCTCAAGAGGCTCTTCCCGAATGAAATCCTAAATCCTGAGTGTCCTGGCCTAAAAGCTATCAAGAGCCCTTCCATGTTTGTATTTATGTCAACTGTTCATCTTCTCTCAAGTCCGAGTTGTGTACTGTACAAATCCAAAGACATAACGAGACATCTTGGCCAAAAGAGGTTTAACGACGACGCGTCGTCTCCTCACTAAGCAAGCAAGCAAGAAGCTCTTTTCGGTCCGTCATCTCTGCTTTTGATCACTTTCTCTTTAGAAACAACATAAAATGAGGGTAATTTTTTTTTTTTTTTTTTTTTTTTTCGTTGACAATAATCTAAGAACGATATTTTGACAAAGTGAAAGATTTTTTTTTCTTTTAAATATGCGAATATCGCGTGTAACTCGCATCTTTTTCTAGAAAGTCACGACATCTAAAAAGAACCCCTTTGCTTGACTTTCCCTTAAAAAAAAAAGAGCTATCTCCGTTTGTAGCCATTTATTTCGGCGATATATGCTAAACGATTAAGGTTAACAGTTTACTAAAGTATTTCCAGATTATCTCTTTATTTATGCTTTTTTTGGAAAAAATATAACTAATTTCGAAATCTAATATGGCTATTAAAGTAAAATATTATTTTTTTTTTTTTGTATTTAATTAGGAATATTCTGAATTCGAACCTTGGAATTTCCACTTTCTCACTTGCAGGATAATTCGCATCATTTGCGGTTTGTCCGTCAAAAGTGTAAAGTTGTATAGATTTAGGACCCTTTTCTTAATTATGAAAATTAATACTATTCCAATCCAGTGCCACCTTTAGAATTTGTTTACATCAAAAAATACATAAATTTCAAAGAATACATATTTCTCTATACATTTCCTATGGGAGAAATCGCAACTTTAGGAATTAATAACTCAAAAAGTTAGAGGAATTTCGAGATGAAAATAATTTTTTTGTGATCCCTAAAAGGTCCTCTTTAAGCATTAAAATTTTCAACGGGAAGTTGCCCAAATAGAGCGTTACAACAAGAAAGACGGACATTAGCCAATTATATATAATATATATATAACTATATGTTTCTCCTTGAGAGCTGCGCCGGGATGGGAGTTCACTGCTGTCGCGGACATTTTGCCATTCATTATTTATATAAAGGACAATCATCATTGTACACTAAGAGGGGCAAATAAGCCCTATGTACATGTACTTTAATAAATAAATAAAAAATAAAAATATAAATATATTGTTTTAAATTTATTTGATCAGGAGTCCAGGGAAGCGAACCAATTATCGTTGACTAATTTATTAAAAGATGAAATTCATTTTGTCATTAGAAAAAGAATTATTGATTGAATTTTATACCGAATCATCAGGTCTGTTGCCAAATTGGATGATCGAAAAAAATTCAAGTGATAATTGAACAATTAATTAAATAAGCTGATATGTCAAAAACATAAACAAATAATGAATTACGATGATTTCTAAATAGAATTGTTTTTTTTTTTTTTTTAATGATCCGATTGTATTTATTATTAATAACAAATGGACTTGAAACTCTATAAATTATAATTCACCTTGTGTGTAATAGTCACCACCAAGTGCGTGCACTTGAACTAATTGGAAAATGATTTTGTCATCATCGATAAAAGAAAAAAAAAAAAACGTAAATAAATTGATGGTGAAAAGTTGAAGGATTTAAAGGGTGAAAGAGAAGAGAAGAAAAAAACAGGGTGCAAGTAGAAAACAAAGACCCCGACGTCAATGAATAGCAAGAGGGTGGATTATCTGTTAAAAAAAAATCAATTCAATTGTTGATGGAGGATGTATAATAATAGGAAGATAGAGAAAGCAAGCCTTCATTTCGGCTCATATTCAAAACCATACACGATTTAAGAAGGCTTTTGAATTGAAATTCGAGAAGGCGATTGCAAATCTATATATAAAAATTAAATGGGAAAAAAGTATGTATGTATGTATATGTTCTATATAAATCCATAGTTTTCACTGAATCTGTTTGAAATTAGGTACACATATAGTACATGGATCAAGGAGTAAGTTAGGTACCCTACCGGACACTCAAAATAAGCTTTTGAACAAAATCGGCCAAAAAGTACTAATAATTTACAGATGTACTTTTTCAGTTTTTTTAGATTTTCTCAAAAGTCGCTCCAAAGATTTTGTTTAAAATTCAAAAATCAATTATTTTTTACATGCTCTTTAAAATGTATATTCGCATTGTTTTTTTTGTTTGTTTTGATACCACTAACATTTTGATGAGTTAATTATTATCCATGAAAATCTTGACATGAGTCCAATACTTTCACTCTATACATGTTTAGACTATATTAACATACATGTATGTATATAGATAAAAGAAAATAAAAATATACTTGAAAAATTAAATTTATTTTTTTATTTATTAGGATTTTTGGAGTTTTACCGCCGACCCTGCACCTCCCGCCGACTCCGCACCGATCCGCCGACCCAGGGGGCGAGGACAGAAGAAGAAGAGGTTTTTTTTGGAGTTTTATCAAAATTTCATATATTATATGCATTTAAAATTATTACATCATGTTTTTTGTTTTTTATCTCGAAATATATTCCGGTTATACGATCGGATTCGGAAAATCGTATCATCAGAATTCATTATAAACATAGAAAAATATTTATAAAAAATTTAAAATGATGTAAATTAGTATAAAAGAAAATTTATAACCAATAACAGTTTACAATTTGCAAAATAAAAACTAGTGTATGATCTTTTAGGATGTGAAAAAAGTACAACAGAAAGATCATAATAGGAAAAAATTTGGAGGTCCCACATCACACAACTTGCTCTTATCATGGATGATTAAAGTTGTGTTCTATGCTTTTGTCACCAGAGTTTTTTTAATATACACGTAAAAAACCATCTAAAAAATAACTAATTTATTAATTTTAGTCAAAATCAATAGAGTAAATTTTGAAAAAACTACATTAGTAAAATAGTAGTACTCTTTGGCCGATTTTTTTCAAAAGCTTCGTGTTACGTCCCGTCGAGGGACTTAGCTTAAATATAAAATCTCAACCTCCTAGCTCTTTTAGATCTTGAGATATTTCTTTTCGTTCAGCCACAGTGTCCCACATTTTTGAACGTCCAATCCATCAAAATCTCGAATTTTTTAATTCAATACTTTCTTTCTGCATATATTTAGAAAATAAAAACTTATTAGATAAAAGCTAAAGAAAACCTATCATTTAACGGTAACTTAAAAAAAAAATGATAATGTATGAAATTTCCTGTCAGTTGGGTAAATGGAGTAGAACTCAAAGCTATTAAGGGCCTTTTTCCCGAAATGAAGTCACCCCTCGAAAACAAAAAAAAAAAATTATCTCAAAGTTATTGTTAAACGGGGAGGTTTGGTTAGTATGGAAATAAATGAGGGGAAGGTCGACAGGGTCCGCCTGATAGAGACTAATGCCCGATCGTTATGAGAGAGCCCTCCCTGTAAGGGGGGTGCGCAAAAGTCTTGAAGGCTTTTTGAGGGGGTGCACCTAAGATCAACAACAATATTTCATTTGTTCTATTAGTCACATTGAATGGCTTACGCGTCATTTAAATAAGAAAAAAAAATTGAATGGAATTATCTCCATATGCTTTTAGTCTTGTTAAAAAACAATTGTTTTTAATTCATAGAATACACAAAGAATACATAAAAGGCCTTTTCCCTCATTTTCCTATAGGAGAAAATCGTAACTTCAACAATTATTAATTTAAAATATTTAAAAAAAAAAAAAACAAAAAATACAAAACATTTTCCTTTGGGAGAAATAATAACTTTATGAATTAATAGCTCAAAGTTACAGGAGTTTCGGGAGGAAAATAATTTTCCTGTAATCCTTAAAAGGTCCTCTTTAAGCAGATAAAATTTGATTTCGAAATTTCAGAGCCTGACAGACATTAGCGAATTATTCATATAGAAATTTTGAAATTGAATCATTTCAAATAGAGTTGGATAATTTTTTTTTTTTGCTATGAGATGCATTTGAACTCGAGTTGTTTTCAACGCAGGATTCCTTTACTGTTCGTGAGAACAGGCACATACACACAGTGGCTGGCGCTTTATATATAGCCTAGTAATGATAAATACCTACAATTTGTGAGTAAGTGGTTTGCCTTATATAGGCTGGAGATTCATTCTAGAGGCCATGGAATGTTTGGCTCACCAATAAAAAAGAAACCTAAATTGTTAAATACATCAAAGAATATTAAAAATCTTATTCAAATAGATTAGATAGATCTATTGTTGTAAAATATTAATTTAATAAGGAAATCAATTTATACTAGCCGCGTCACTCGCCTTTGAGGTTTACGTAATCTGCAGCGGAACCTTCCCCCTTTTCTTATTTGTAATCTTTGAACTTAATTTAATTATTTCAACCTGAAAAGCCTCATTGAATATTCTTAACATGCGAGATTGAAATCGTAACTTCAACCATCTCAATAGGAATTTTGAAACGAAATCGTAACTTCAACAATTTAAATAGGAATTTAGGAAGGAAATCGTAACTTCAACAATCTCAACAAGAATTTCGAAACGAAATCGTAACCTCTTAGAAATTAGTTCAAAATAATTTTCTTGAATAGTTTTTAACATTACTGACAAATCAGTAACCAGGACTAGCATATGAAGTGGAAGGGGCTGTTTATAATTAGGCTAAAATCCCATTGGATTTATTGTTTAATAATTTTGAAAACAAACAAACATTTTTTAAGACCTTAAAATCATCTCAAAACCTCCCTGGTTACACCACAAAATTAAATTAATTTCTTCATCATTTATTTAAGATACAATTTTTCCTCATAGTTTTTGATCTCCAGGTAGAATTTATAAAAATTATTATCTTTAAAAAAAAAAAATAAATAAATAAATAAATAAAACTTTTTAAATTTATTCCATTCACGTCAATGATTTGATAAACTTCTTTAACAAGAAAAGTAAATTTTATTACAAAAAAAAAGAATCGGAGAGATTTGTTTGAATTTAAAGGAAATAAAATAAATAAAATAATTTCAAATCAATTTATTCAAAATTAACAAATTAAAAAAAAAACAGCTTGACAACGGAAGTAGATCAACGGTTGCGGTTAAGCGATGCCAAGCGCGGCGAACCCTTGGATGGGTGACCCTGAGAAATATGCGTGCCAACTTACAAAAATTAGCATTATACTTTATTTTGTTAAAAATAAATATTTCTATGAGAATCAGTAAAAAAAAAAAAAATTAATTGTAGGTCTATATCAAATTTTATTATTTTTAATTTGAGAGATTTAATTATCATAATTATTAATTGGCTTTAATTTTTTATAGAACCCAATGCTTTCCTATGGGAAATTCTGAATTTTCAGAAATTTTTTGAGCCAACCCATTTGAGAATTTTTTGAGTCACCCCATAAGGAAATTTGAGAACTCGAATATTTTTTTCCTTAACTTTCCATAATATCCTCTATAAAAGTGTAAAAATTTCATTTCGAATTTGTAATGGTTAATTATTATTACGATTCCAAACCAGCGCCTGCTTGAGGATTTGTTTACATTCATAGAATACATAAATGCAAAAATACATATTTCTCTATACCTATGGCGGAAATCGTAACTTCAATATTTAATAACTCAAAAACTCATAGAATACATAAATGCAAAGAATACAGAAAGATTTCTCTATACATTTCTTATGGGAGAAATCATAACTTTATGAATTAATAACTCAAAAAGTTATAGGACTTTCGGGATGAAAATAATTTTCCTGTAATCCCTAGAAGGTCTTCTCTAAGCATATAAAATTTGGTTTCGAAATTTCAACGGGAAGTTGCCCAAATAGGGAGTGACAAACGGACAGACAGACAAACCGACATTAGCGAATTATATAAATAGATATTAAAATCTAATTCTAAATCTTTATAATTTCTTAATTTCTAGTGCACAGCAAAGAGTTTTTTATATTATTTTAGTAACTTTTTTTTCTTAATTTGATTTAACGCCGTGTATTCTATGGCCTGAAGTGTCTTTCCTTAATCAGCTTAACGTTAAGGACGAAGGGTCAGATAGAACGCGATCAAAATGCATGTGACCAAAAGACGAGAGGACACAGGAAGGGTGGTTTAAGAGAGAGAGAGAGAGAGAGAGGGGATGAGAAATATAGACCTTTTGGGGTGGATACAAAAGGGTCATAGGATTAACACTGGATCAAAGTTGGACAAACTTGTTGACCAGCAAGAGAAAGCACAGCGACAACGACAACAACAACAACAACGACGACGACGACGAATGAACTGACGAGAGACGAGAGTTTTCGCCCACGTGAGTTCACTTGCTAAAAAGTTGTAGCTACTAACTTGACAACATTTACTAAAGCTCTGGTTCGAAAATTCGATCTTCTCACAAGGTGTTTTACTTTCTCTTACCTATGTATATATGTAATATATATATAGAGAGAAAGTATTGGATTCATGTCAAAAATTCGATGTCGAGATTTTGATGGATCTTCACGTTTTGAGGTCCCCTGAATCCAAAAAAGTGGTTTTCGCGACATGGTCTGTCTGGGGTGGGTGGGTGGGTGGGTGGGTGGGTGGGTGGGTGGGTGGGTGTGTGGGTGTGTGTCAAATTTTAAGCATGAAGGAATTGAGCTATGAGGCTGAAATTTTATATTTAAGTTAAACACCCCCGGGACCGGAAAAATAAGCTTTTAATCAAAATCGGCCAAAGAGTACTAGTACTTTACTGATGTACTTTTTCAGTTTTTTTCGATTTTCTCAAAATTCGCTCTAACGATTTTGATTAAAATTCAAAAATCAATTATTTTTTAGATGCTCTTTCAAATGTATATTCTCGTTTTGCCCACAAAATTGTTTGAAGCACACTTTACTCTTGTGCTTCATAGGAAAGATAGGAGAAATGGTTGCCATGGTAACAAAATATAAATATTTTCCCATACTTATAAATTTTACATCTGAATTCAAATATTCCCTACTGCCGGGAACTAAATACATGTCGACACAAAAATCTGGTGTGACAAGCACAGTACACAACTTTCGATTACCGAAGGTAAGAGAAAGTTGTGTGCTGTGCGCAGGTCACACCAGATTTTTTTTTTTAATATTATTTCATCCTACGTTCCTAGAACTCACATTAATTTAATTAACATTGTAAGAAATTAAGTTGTAAAATATTAATATAATAAGGAAGTCAATTAATACTAGCCGCGTCACTCGCCCTTGAGGGCTGCCGCGGAGCCTCCCCCTCTTTTCTTATTTGTAATCTTTGAACTTGATTTAATTATTTCAACCTGAAAAACCTCATTGAATATTCATACCATGCGAGTGTAATTCGTAGATTCAACAATCTCAATAGGAATTTCAGGGAGAAATCGTAACTTCAACAATCTACATAAGATATAAAAAGAACCGAAACGTCTCCGGTGATTGAATCTGCATACATAGTCTATTTATTGGCTGCTCCTGCCCATAATTATCCATCTACACATCTCACAGCCACTACTTCGAACAAATCTACATAAGAATTATCGGGGGAAGAAGGGGGGGAGGAACGGTAACTTCAACAATCTAAACAGGAATTTCAAAACGTAATCGTAAGCTCAACAATCTCAATAGGAATTTCAGGGCGAAATCTTAACTTCAACAATTTAAATAGGAATTTCAGAAGAAAATCACAATTTCAACAATCTCAATAAGAATTATCGGGGAGAGAAGGGGGGAGGGGAACGGTAACTTCAACAATCTCAATATGAATTTTGAAACGACTGAAGGTCAGTATCTAGGTCTGTAAATAAAATAAAATGAAATAAAATTCGTTTTCTTTTATATTAAAATATTTCATATTGGATTGCAGCCTTTTTCAGTTCATTATACTATCTGGACAACTGTTTGTTTTTTTTTGTTTTTTTTTTTTTTTAGTCACCTGATGAGAAAGAATTCCCAGAGGGGGTTCGTTGTGTGGTTGAGTGGTTTTTGAAGACTAAAAAAACTACAAAATGCCTTACTCAATCTTATTATTATATAAGTGGATATTAACAGAGTGAGAAAGTAGTGGATTCATGTAAAAAATCAATATTTTGATGGAAATACATGTTTTGAGATCCTCTGAGACTAGAAAATGTGTTCATAGTAAAGCTACGAGATTAAAATTTTCTATTTAAGTTAAGTCCCCCACTGAGGCATGAAAATAAGCTTTAAAAAAATCGCCCAAATATTACTAGTACTTTATTAATGTACTTTTTATATTATTTCAACTTTCTCTCAATCAATTTGATTAAAATTCATAAATAAATTAATTTTTAGATGCTCTTTAAAATGTATATTCTCTTTTGGTCTGTTTGAAGCACAATTTACTCTTGTATTTTATAGCAATAAAATATAAATATTTTTCTAAGTTTATACATTTTATATCTGGAATTCTGTTTGAAATTAAATATCTTCTCTCGTAATCAACTTGTCCATCAAAGGCAGGCTTTGCTGATAGCACCTGGAAATAGAGACACTGAAAGATGTTAATGAGTATTAAAAATTCCATTCTGATCAAAGCGATCGTCACACAGCATGTAAATCTATAACCTATATATAATTCTGTCACATTCTGTTTGGCCAATATGCTTAAAGAGGACCTTCTAGGAATTACAGGAAAATTATTTTCTATAACTTTTTGAGTTATTAATTCCTAAAGTTACGATTTCTCCCATAGGAAACGTATGAGGAAATATTTATGTATTCTAGGGATGTAAACAAAATCTCAAGCAAGCACTGAATTAATTAAATAATTCTTTTTATTATTAAAAAAAGCGAGGGTCTGCCGCAGGTGGGCCCGACTGGGATGCGACTAGTAAATAAAATATCGAAACGAATAAGTTTCAATTATTCATCAATTTCTCTGAAGAAAAGATAAAAAAAAAAAATTAAATGAAATGAAATAAATCTGCATCTTGATAGGTAGGGTTTAAATGATTTTTGTAGTTAAGTGGGTTCTAGATGGAATGGATCTCTCTCTCTCTCCTCTTCGGCTCCTTTGTGCCAGGAGATTTGTTCTCAGGCAACATGAATACATTCATCCCAAAGGACGTTTTAGTATAGAATAACTTTTTGTTCAGCTACATTTATTTGCATGCTATGTTTAAATTTAGAATATGTTAAAAACTTTATTAAGGCTATTAAAGCTTACTAATGATGTGATTAGAAAGAATCCTATTAAAGGATTTAATTTAATAATTCTGATCCTTTTGATCAATTTCCTTTATTTTACTTTCACTTTATAAATCCATTTCCTTTTTTTTTTTTATATAAGCTTTTATCGTAAATAGTATATCCTTTTAATTTAAAATTTTCTTTTTTTTTTTTATTTCCTAAAAAATAAATAATTGAAATTTTTTGTTAAAGAAAATAAATTAGGCTCAAAACTTTAAAATGTGAAATAATTTAGAGAGAAATTGAAAAATGAAATGACTGATTCGATAATTCAAAATATCCAAAAAGTCCGGAGTTGAACCATGAATCTAGTGGTAGGGCATGCAAAGTACAAACCAGAAAATCTGTGGTTCTAATCCTGGGAGATCTAATTTTCCACCTCTCTATGTATTAATTTCATTGCACACGTATTTCTAAAGTGACTGCCACAACTCAGAAAAAGTGTTATTTTGAGAAAATTGCGAAAAAGTTGGAATTTTAAATCACAATTTCCTCCTCAGCTGGTTCTGTCCCGCATGCGACGAAAAGAAAATTATTATTACTATTCCAATGCAGTGCCTGCTTGAGGATTTGTAGAATATATAGAATACATATATGCAAAGACAATATAAATATTTCCTCTTACATTTTCAATGGGAGAAATCGTAACTTTAGGAATTAATAACTCAAAAAGTTAAAAGAACGAAAATAATTTTCCTGTAATCCTCTTTAAGCATATAAAATATGGTTTTGAACTTACATGAATTTTCCCGAACAGACAGACGGACATTAGCCAATTATATATATAGATAATATTTTCTTTGGCTGGAGACTGTGAATAAATATTATTGGTGCTGGGTAGGCAGCCAAGATTAGAAATAAAAGACAATTTTATTTCATTCTGCTCGTCGACGTTTCGGGTGCTTTGCACCTGCTCAGTCCTGAGGAAGGGGGCGATGAGCACCCGAAACGTCGACGAGAAGAATGAAATTGTGTTTTTTTCTAATCCTAGCTGCCTACTCAGCACCAATAATATATATATATATATATATATATATAGATATAGATATTGTCATGCCAGAAATATCAAAGGAAAATTCAGCAGCCGATTGGGTGAATCCGTTATTTAGCTGCTTTCTAACTCACAAATCTGTTTATCCGGTAGAGTTTTGGTTTCCCACTCTCATAAAGAAGAGTTGTCCATAATTAAATAAAATATTCTATTGTTTGAGCTGGTCCCTATTTATTTTGGGTCAAATCTCAAATAGTTTATCTTTTATATGCCAGCGTCTCATACAGAACAGTCTCTAATTCCCTGCACACAGGATCATTGCTGTATATTCCACAGGGGCATTTCTAGTCAGGAAGGCCGTGATTGTTTTACATCTTAGCAATTCCTCAGTTCTTTTCTTGTAAGATCTGTTTTACTTTGCTTTTTGATTGGGATTCTCTCTCGACCAGTCTTTAATGGTCTACTTTAGGTACTCCAAGGGGGCCGGTTCTGTTCCAGAGTTGACAAACCGAATCTGGCAAGTCATTATCCTTTACTCCACTAGGTCCTGAGGTCCATTGAGTTTTACCTCCCGAATTCCTGTAGCGAATTAAAGCATTCAAAAACCAGGACTGAATTGATCTTGCTGCTGTTTAGAGCATCAAGTATTTGATCTTGTAGAAGGTATTAAAAGTGTGATTTTGTCCATCTCTATCGAGATTTTCTTGAATTCTCTAATTCTTGATATTTCTCAAGGAAAAGGTAAAAAAAAGAATATATATTTGTGATTTCGTAGCGAAACAGCAAAATGAATTTTTCATAAATTGATTCCCATTCATCCCAAAGTTAAATAACTTGGAAAAAGTCGCATTAAAAAAAAAAAAAAAAAAACTACACCCTGATAAATAAGATGAATTAAATGCCAATTTATTTTCTCTCCACGCAGATTTTTTTTTTTTTTATTGCAAATTATAAATCGGACTTTGCCGCAAACCATTTCCATCAAGTGTGGGGGGTTATTTTCTTGGCTGATTGTTTTCCTGTGGCCGATTCCTCATCGGCCCTTCGGCGGCTCTCTACCCTGTCTTTTTTTTTTATTTTATGAATTATTCAACGTTGGGCCAAATGCACCCGCCCGCTCTCGAGTGATTTTTTTCTCATGTTCCAACACTCAGCCATCGGCGGTAAATCTCTTAAGCTCTTTTAGTTTTAGACTCGTTCATGTTTTCCATGAAAATCCTAAAAAAAAGAATCCTCCGGCATGTTTATATAAGCTTTAAACAATAAAATACTAGATAGCTAAATATGAATGTCACTTTCAAATATTATTTTTTTTTGTTATTTATTTATTATAAATTCTAAAAGAAAATTTATTCATTTCTTTTGATTTAGTCGAAAATAGATTAAAAAAAGATTTCGACTATTCGATAAGATATGAATCTTATCGTCCTTTTTCTCATTTCATTTTACATTAACATTGACTGCGATTATCGCCTCCCGTGGGCTTTTCCACTTGCTAGGGGTCTGCATTCCCGGGACGAAGGCGAGTAAATGTATCAAATTTATTCTTGCTCTTTGTTTGGAAATTTTAAATTTTTTAATTCCCTCTTGGACACAACTTTCTTTTATTCTGGCCAATCAGCGTTCCGATAGGCACATACACACAGGGACAGGAAGTCACTCGCTAGCGTTTTATATTATAGTATGATGATATAATAGCAGAGTGTTAGTGCGTTTGCACGTCTATCACGCTCTGTTTGACCAACTTCAAGTATTTTTTAATCCAAATTTTATATGCTTAAAGAGGACCTTCTTGGAATTACAGGAAAATTATTTTCATCCCGAAATTCCTATAACTATTTAAGTTATTAATTCCTAAAGTTACGATTTCTCCCATAGTAAATGTATGAGGAAACATTTATGTATTCTTTGCATTTAAGTATTTTATGAAAGTAAACAAATCCTCAAGCAGGCACTGAATTGAATTAATAATAATCTATTTCTGCGCCTACGGCGGACCCGAGCCAGCTGTGATGGTATCCATAGGGACGAAGCCCAAGTCAATCGGTGCGGCTAGTATAGCAATAATGTACAACATTTCAATCTCTTATTGTTATATTCTTTTCTTTCTTTCTTTGTTATGATATATTATGTAAATAACTATCGAGCAAATGAAGCTTTTAAAGAAAATCGGCCAAAGAATACTAGTACTTTACTGATGTACTTTTGGTATAATCAAATTTCATTAAAATTCAAAAATCAATTTAGATCTCTTTATATTTATTTTTTCCTCAAAATTGTTTGAATTACACTTTGAAGTGTAATTAGTAGAAAATATATTGTTTTTTCCCTTGATAAAATTCACATTATTTCATTCTGCCATTACACAATTTTCATGCAATTCTACTTCATAGTTTTTGCTACACACTGTTCGCAAATTTCAAGTTTAATTATGAACAAACTGTATATATATATATATATATAGATTTTTTTTTTTTTTTTAAATAAAAAAACATTCACACTTTTTTTCTCATTCACACTCACACTCACACACACATTCATACAGCCTTTTCGGCAACTCAGGCCATATAAGACTTTTTACGATATCCGTTATAATAAATATACATATATGGGGTCCAGGCATTCTTATTTAAGCCATTTGGTATCCAATTGGCTTAAATAAAATCATCGGACTGCCTGGGGTCCGAACCCGCGACGTTTGGTATATGAGGTTAGCACGCTAACCTCTACGCCATGCCCCGAGGGCTATATATAGATTTAAATTTCCCATAGAAAATGTATAGAGAAATGTTTATGTATTCTTTGCAATTATGTATTTTATGAATGTAAACAAATCCTCAAGCAGGCACTGGATTGGAATGGAATAATAACAATTTTCTTTTCATAATTAAGAAAAGGCGAGGATCCGCCAAAGGTGGCAGCGGGGCTAGTTGTCTGTGTGTCTGTTTGATCAATTTACCGTTGCCCCCCCCCCCCGGGATAGACGTGAAGGCGAGCTGCGCGGCTAGTTTTATTTAATTTGATTTTTAAATCCATTCGCATTCGGATTTTGATTGATTAAAAGTGGCTTTAGGTCAGATGTTCGATCATAGAGTTGAAGGGCCCATTGGTGTCAAAAGCGTGACATAACATCCTTAGTGAAGCTTTTTAGTCCCTTTTGCTCATACCATTGTGCACCTCTCTATCTTGTCAGCCCAGTATAACATTCATCCACCCTCCCCCCCCTCCCCTTCACTCTCTCTCCTTCGCTACACTCTCCATCGAATAAGGGAACTTAATTCTATTCGACGACCGATAACGTTCGCCTCATATCCATAATAAATATTTGCAAAATGCATCGTTGCGATAAAGAAAAAATATATTCTGACCATCAAGCGTCGTAAATATATTCTATCAGGCCGATTTTGATAAATCAAGAAGTAAAGATTTTGATTTAAATGAAGAGAAGGGTATTTTTTACTTTCTAAAGTATCGGACTTATGTCGATATTTTGATGAAAATGCACGTTTTGAGGCCCCTGAGTCCAAAAAAGAGGGTCCCGCAAAATGGTCTGTCTGTGAACAAAATATCTCAAGAAAAAAAGAGCCAAGAGGTTGAAATTTTATATTTAAGCCCCTGGGATACGAAGTTTTTGACCAAAATCGAGCAAAGGGTACTAGTACTTCACTGATGTACTTTTTCAGTTCTTTTTTATTTTGTCAAAATTTGCTCCAACGATTTTGATTAAAATTCAAAAAGCAATTATTTTTTAGATGCTCTTTAAAACGTATATTCTCACTTTGCCATTGAAATTTTACGAAGACCACTTTACTTTTGTACTTTATTGGAAAGAGAAGAAATGAATGCCATGGTAAAAAATATAAATATTTTCCCCTGTTTATAAATTTTTTACATCTCGAATTTTGTTAATATATCGGCGGAAACTAAACATATTACGACAAGAAAAATCTGGTGTGACCAGTCACACTTCTACTGTATTACAAAGTGTTGGACTCATGTCAATATTTTGATAGAAATTCACTGAGTCCAATTTTGATTAAAATTCATAAATTAATTATTTTTTAGATGCTCTTTAAAATGTATATTCTCTTTTTGTATTCAAAATTGTTTGAAGCAATCTTTGCTCTTGTCCTTTAAAGGAAAGATAAAAGCCATGGTAACAAAATTTACATCCTGGATTTTAATTTACCGTATTGCGGAAATCATATGTGACAAGCACATAAACAGGTCTATTCTCTAAAAACATTCGTTAAAATTTCAAATGAACACATGGGTGTTAAAAAGTAATGTAACAAGCTTTTATTTCAAAGCTATCAAATTCATAACCTTGCTTTTTAGGTTAAGGACGCCATGTTTATTTTAAACACGACGTTAAAATATTAAAGGCACTCCCTAGACTTAACATTAATTCTTAACACTATTTACTAAATGTTAACGCTTTGGCTTTAAATTTTTGTTTACAGAGCTATTTGAAGCAAGGAAGTGATTTTCAATAGCATTTTTTAATACTGATTGTTTTGAACATTACTTTTTAACACCCATTTGTTTATTCAAAATTTTAACGCCTGTTTTTAGAGAATAGACCTGAAACTCACTTTCAAGAGAAAGTTGTGTGTTATACAACCAATCACACCAGAATTTTTTACTTTCTTATTATATAACACATAAGTTTACTTAATTAAAAAAATCTAAAAATCTGGCTTGACTGGCGCACCAGATTTTTTGTTTAGTTAGTTGCTCTTAGCACTTTAGTTTCAAACTTGACCACGCGATGATTCATAGATGGCGTTGAGCTACGAATGCTTCCACATAAGTAAAGTGTACTTCAAACGATTTCCACGAAAAATTTCACTGATATACTTTTTAAAGAGAATCTAAAAAATAGTTCATTTATGAATTAAAAAAAAATCCTTGGAACGAATTTTGAGAAAATCGAAAAAAATTAAAAAAGTACATCAATAAAGTACTAATACTTTTTGGCCAATTTTGTTCAAAAGCTTATTTTCACCCCTTGGGAGGGTGACTAACTTAAATATAAAATTTCAACCTCGGAGCTCATTTCCTTCATGGTCAAAAATGTCCACCAATTTACGGGACCCACTATTGGACTCGGGGTACCTCAAAACATCAAAATCTCGACATCGAATTTTTGACATGATCGCAATACTTTATATATTTCATATATAGGGTAAGAGAAAGTAAAAATATGAATCAAAGTTTTGTATAAATAGCTCTAAATTTTTGAAAAAGAGTATTTATTGTAAATAAGAAAATTATAGAGATCTCTAAATAAATTTAAATCCAGTCAGACAATCCTTTTCATAAATTTAGCATGGTTCTCGTTTCAAGCAAATTGTAAAGGGGCCTCCCCCAGGTGCTGACAGCAGGTTAGCTTAACAAGACCATGCCAGAGTTGATTATAAATAACGAATTGTTAGGCGAGAAACACACACACACACACACACACAGCTGTCTTAAAGTCTCAACTGTCAAGCTAAGCTAAGTAGTTAAATTGTTTCCATGTTTGTTTTAACACTTTTCATTTTCTTATAAAGAATAAACAAGTTAAAGTTTAGAATTAAGTTCAACTATTGTTTGTTGTTTTGCGACACCCTCCGTTTTTTTTTTGAAAACGAAGTAAAAAAAAAAATAATAATTTTAATCTGTAATTAATAAACTGAGATTTGTAAACTTGTTAAGGAAGACGGTTATAAGCATATTATATTAAATTTGGCTTTTAATTTTCATTATCTTGTTTTATAAACAAATCATAATTAAAAAAAAAAAAAAATTATAATTCGTATTTTATTCTTGTTTAAAAAAAATTAAAGTGAGTATAATAAGATTTTGATTAAATTAAAGAGAAGTTTTTCCCAAAAGTTTATTTTTCACTTATTTGTTTAGAAATAGGTTTGGTTTTTTGTTTCCTATATGAGAAAAAGTATTGGATTCATGTCAAAATGTTGCTGGTTTGGAGGGTCCCCTGAGTCCAAAAAAGTGGGTCCCGCTGTTTGTATTCAAAATAAAGTATAAAGGAAATGAGCTACGATATTGAAATTTTATATGTAAGTTAGGCACTCTTTTGGCACGTAACAGGAAACTTTTAAACAAAATCGGGCAGAGTACTAATACTTTACTGATGTACTTTTTAAGTTTTTTTAGATTTAATTGAGGTGTATAGCTGATAATACAATTTATTTAAGGTTCAGGAAATCCCAAATGAGCGACGCAGCTAGTCATTTTTTCAATTTTTATTTAAATTGAAAAAACGACTAGCTGCGTTGCTCATTTGGGATTACCTGAACCTTAAATAAGTTTTTTTAGATTTTTTTCAAAATTCACTGTAACGATTTTGATTAAAATTCTTAAATCAATTATGTTTGAGATGCTATTTAAAACGTATATTTTCATTTTGGCTTCAAAATTGTTTGAAGCACACTTTACTCTTAAAATATATAGATAAAAGGCAGCCATTGTAACAAAATATAAATATTTTATAAATGGTACATCTTGAATTCTAATATACTGCTGGAGACTAAGTATATGTCGACACAGAAAATCTGGTGTGACAAGCACAGAACACAACTTCATTTACAGAAAGTTTCTCTTACCCCCTGTAAATGAAGTTGTGTTCTGTGCTTGTCACACCAGATTTTTTGTTAATTTCCCCTTTCCTCTGCCAGCTATTGGGTGACTGATACGCTTTTGATTTTGATTATAAAATAAGCTTTATTTCAATATATGAATAAATAAATATTCATTAAAAGATTTAATTTTTTACAACTCATTGAATTATTTGAAATTTTAAAGCATTTATTTAAAAATTAAATTATTATTTTTTTAAATAAATAAATGCAGTCGTTTAACTTTTTTAAGCTGCTATTGATTCGTTAAGTGATTTGTTAATTATCTAACATACTTTAGTTCCAGTATTTATAACTCTGACTTTCGCAGTTTATTTAAAGACAATAACTAGTGAGTAAAGGGGGTTTGACATGGAATCAAATTACACTAAAAGTAATATTTATTAACACTTTAAAATTTAAAATTTTGATCGAACTGGTAGCATAACTTTCTCTTAAATTAAATTTATTAAATCATTTTGTAATTTAAAGTTATATTCTGAGCCTTTCACACCAGAATTTTGACATATATTTAATTTCCATGTGAATTCAAAATGCGAAATTTATAAACAGATAAAAATCTGTAACAATTTCTCTAATGAAATACAAGAGTAAAGTATGCTTCAAACAATTTTGACTGCAAAATTAGAATATACATTTTAAAGAACATCTAAATAATAATTGATATATGAATTTTAATTAAAATCCTTAGATCGGATTTTGAGGAAATCGAAAAAAACTAAAAAAGTACATCAATAAAGTACTAGTACTTTTTGGCCAATTTTATTTACAAGCTTCGTTTAAAGTGTCAAGAGGGTACTTAACTAAAATTTTAAATTTAAACCTCGTAACTCTTTTCATTCTTGAGATATTTTGATTAAACACAGGCAGACCTTTAATTGGACTCATAATCTCGACATCGAATTTTCGACATGAATCCAATAAATTGTTGAGTTGATTGAATTTTAAAAACTATTTTCACGATCATTTAAAAAAAAAAAAAAAAAAAATTGACGAAGCTTAATCATCCAATTTCTACGTTGACTTGTTCGTTTTGTGAACCACAGCAACAACAACAACAACAAGATAAATGACCCGAGGGGGTTTCACTGCTTATGCTTTTTGCCTACTCATGACATCAGTAATTATATATATTTTGTAGCTAGAAATAGAATTAAGCTCAGCATCTGAATTGAATTTATGATTATTATTCTGGTACCGAATTTAATTTTCTAATTTAAAGAAAAGGAATCATAGAAATTTTAAAATTCCCCGGGGGGCTTAATCAATTGAATGATCCTATAATTTGATTGAAGATGATTACGTCAAAACAACTGTCGTTTTCTGTCTTTCCTGTCTTCTTCAATGTTATTGAATTAGAACCACATAAAAGGGGAGGGGGATTTCCCATTTTGAATCGATGCCGAATTCTGACATTTTTGACATTAAAAGGTGTGAAAGAAGATTAAATATTTATAGCTTATCAACAAAAAAATAAAATAAAACTTTTCATACCCAAAGTCCCCTAAAGCGTATAAAATAATTTCCTAAATCAAATCAAATGGGATGATGATAATAATAATAATAAAGTAGAAGAAAACAAATTAAAGATGAGAGAAAGAAGAGGAAGGGAGTGAAGTTTTATCACCAAAGCGTGAATAATGAAAGAGAAAAGACCAAAGGAGGAGAGTCACTCACTTTTTTTTGGATTATGCAAAAAAAAAAAGAAATTTAATTAAATTAAGATTTTTATATAATATTTAAGCTTATAATCTTAAACTCGTGTTCAAATCCACCCTATGGCAAAGAAATAATAATTTATATTTTTATTTTATTTTATTTTCTTTTTTTTTTGATCTTATTTTCTTTTATTTTATTTATTTTTTATATTCTTTATTTCTTTTTTTTATTTATTTCTTTTTTGTTTTATTATTATTTTATTATTATTTATTTATTTTTTATTTTTTTTCTTTAATTTTTTTTTTTTTTACAATTTTCTTTTTGATCTTTTTTTTATTTTCTTTTATTTTATTTATTTTTTATATTCTTTATTTATTTTTTATTTTTTTGTTTTATTTTTTTCCTTCTATTTATTTATTTTTTTTTTTTAATTGTTTTTTCTTTAATTTTTTTTTTTTTTACAATTTTCCTTTTGAAATTTTTTTTTTATTTATTTTTTTTCTTTTTATTTTATTTTATTTTATTTTAAATTTTTATTTTTTATTTTTTTATAATTTTTTATATAAAATAAAGTAATTTTTTTAATATTAATTTTTATTATTTAACAAATGTTTGTTTTATATGTTGGCATGGGCGTAACTAGGAGGGTGCCTGGGGGCCCGACCATCCTCAAAAAGCACCCTGCCCCAAGAAAAATTGAGAAAATATGGAGCTTTTGGGCCATTTGGTAACCAAATGGCTTAAATATATTCATCGGACAGCTTGGGGTCCGAACCCGCGACTTTTGGTATACGAGGTTAGCACACTAACCCCTACACCAAGCCCCGAGGGCTATTATTATTTTAATATTACCATTCCAATCCAGTGTCTGCTTGAGGATTTGTTTACATTCATAGAATACATAAATGCAAAGTATGCATGAAGATTTCCTCATACATTTACTATAGGAGAAATCGTAACAATAACTCAAAAATTTATAGGAATTTCGGGACGAAAATAATTTTCCTGTAATTCCTTTCATTTCAAAATTCCTACGAGAAGTTGCTTAAATAGAGCGTGACAGATAGACGGACAGACGGACACTCCACTATTATATTTATAGATTTTTTATTACATTTGCAAAGTACAATAATTTATATTTTTTAAAATTTATTCATTCTGTTGGAGAGAAGGGGGGAGGGATTACTTCTCCGATCATCCGAACTCCCCTTCTCTCGAAAAAATTCAACTCCCAAAGAAAGAAAAGAAAGAAATCCAAAAGAAAGGGGAGAAGCAAAATCCAACTAGGGTGGAGCTTAATTTATTTTTTCGCGTTATAAGAGCGCTGAAACGAGGGCTAAGAGACGCTCTTGAGAGAAAGGAACAAAACTCAAAGGAAGTATAGTTTACTATAATCTATTGAGGGAAGATAAATAGAAATAACGAATTACTTATTCTATGCCTTTTTACTTTCTTTTGCCTATATATATTAGAGAAAGTATTGGATTCATGTCAAAAATTCAATGTCGAAATTTTGATGGGATCTCCTGAGTCCAAAAAATGGTCTCTCTGTGAATTCAATATCTCAAGACTGAGCAGAACTAGGAGATTGAAATTTTATATTTAAATTAAGTACCACTCTACAAGGTGACACAAAACTTTTGAACAAAATCGGCCAATAAGTACTAGTATTTTACTGATGTACTTTTTTAGTTTTTTTCGATTGAGAAAGTTATGTGCAGTGCGAGTGCTCACACCATATTTTTTTTATCTCTAATAAAAATTAAATTAAATACATTTTATGTATTATTTAAAGAAAAAAAATTCTTAAAATAAAAAATTTATTATACAAAATGGAATGAATTAAAGATTAAAAAAAAAATCCAGGTGGATAATACTGTATATACAGAAATCATTATCATAACAAAATTATTTATGAAGTAGCTATTTAAAAAGTTTAAAAGGATTTAAAAAAAAAAAAAGTTTTCATAAATAATCCTATTAACAATAAAAATATGAAATCTTAAAGTCGGCTTAAAAAAAAAAAAAAATGATTTTTTCTCAAGACAAAGTTAAATCATGATAAGTGTGACATTATGACTCTCTTTACAACAGCTTTTATCTTCACGTCATTTTTCAGTCTTGTGTCCCTTAAGAATATATCATACATGGCGGCGCTCTCTCGCTTGTTAAGAGATTTACTAAAGCGCCCTAAATATCTGTCTTGGGAATTTTAACTATCTTAATTTCCAACTGCCTTTTGGGAGGTTGCAATTCTCTCTTAGGCATTAAGAGAAGCCATTCATTACAAGTCCCGGGGATCTTTTTTTTTTTTAGAAAATCAACATCAAACTATGGTTTACCTCAGTATTTAAAAGTTTTGTTCTGTGCTTGTCACACCAGATATTTTTGTGTAGATATATAGACTACTTAGTTTCTGACTACATTGTAGAGAATTTAAAAAAAATCATGTATTTTTTCCATCAAGTATAAGACTAAAGTTTGTTTCGAACAATTTTGAAGACAAAATAAGAATATACAAGAAATTTTAAATAATATTTAAGATATTATATATATCGCGTGTATGTGAGCAGCGAAACGGAAATTTATATAATTAAATATTTATTAATTCATATACCCGAAAAAATAAGGGGTTGAACCACGGATCCTCCAATTTGTACTCCGAGATCCGTGGTTCAACTCCCGGCGGCACACCCTTATTTTTTCGGGTATATGAATTAATAAATATTTAATTATCTGGTATATAAAAATATACATTTTAAAGATTTTATTCAAAATCCTTACAACAAATTAAGAGAAAATGGGAAAGAGTACATCATTAAAGTACTAGTATTCTTTGTCCGATTTTGTTCAAAAGCTTTGTGTTGGGCTTGAGTATAAAATTTCAACCTCATAGCTCTATTCTTTTATTTTGAACATAGACAGTCCATTTGACTATTGGACTCAGGGGACCTCAAACATCAAAATTTCGACATTGAATTTGTGACATGAATCCAAAATTTTCTCTCTATTTATAAATATACGTATATAATAATTTTGAATTTGAAAATTCTCCTATTAAGGATTTATGCTTTATACAGGTCTGAAGATGGTGGATGATTCCCACCGAAACTGCTTGCTAGCGCAGTAGGCAGTTCTACAATAAAGCGTATAATAATAAAAATATCTCTTTTTATTGTTAAAACCTGATCTTTAATACCTTGGTCGAGATTAAATGCAATAAATCTTCCATTCCAAGAAATTAAGATATTTTGTTCGCAGTCAGACCATTTTGCGGGACCCCCTTTTTTAGACTCAAAATCTCGACATCGAATTTTTGACATGAATCCAATACTTTCTATACCGAACACATCAATCGAATGTAATGTGTTGCGACTATCACACCAGATTTAAAAAATTATTTTTGAACATTGAGAAAGTTTATTTATTATAGAATTTGTAATTTCTATTCTGGAGTTAGAATCATATGAAATTCATTTAAATAATCTATTTACTTAGGCAGCCAAAAACCATTAAACTTTTAGGTTGATTTATTCTCGGAACTGACTAGAGACAAAGTGTAGGTGGTAGTTTGAGTTACTCCCACCCTCTTCTCTGTGATGTTGTTTAATGCTTCTGATTGTTTGAGAAACAGGTTGAAAGATAAATAGGCCTAAATCATTTTTTTTTTAGAATATGAATAAATAAAATTCAAATTTTTACTTATATATGGACCATGTTATGCATTAGTGTGTCAAGCGCCAAAAAAAAATTAAAAATTGAGTTAAGCACGGAATATTGTTTCAAATGCTATAATTTATAGTATTTTTTTTATGAAATTGGTCCTAAAAAAATTTATATTTAATGTTACTTGCACAAAAAAAAAATTATATATAATCCAATGAAAACAAAAAACTTTAATGTTAATTTTCACAAAGCTCGATAGATGGCGCTTGACACACTAATGCGTAACAGGGTCCTTATATAATATATGGGGAAAGTATTGGATTAATGTAAAAAATTCGATTTTGATGGATATCATTGGCGTAGCCAGAAATTTTTTGATGGGTGGGGATCAAGAAATTTTTTTCAAAAATTTTAGATTACTTCAGGGTATTTATGAATCATTTTGGCCTGTTTTTTTAGCTAGAGTAAATTATTATATTTTACTTTCTCTTACCCTATGTGAAATTTAATTTGTATTAAAAATCTAGTCATGACTTGGGTCCCATGGGGGGGGTTTTGAACCCCCAACCCCCCCCTCCCTGGCTACCCCTATGATGGACATACACGTTTTGTGGTCCCCTGAGTGGTTTTCGCAACATGGTCTGTCTGTCTGTATGTCTTTAAACAAAATATCTCAAGAACGAAAAGAGTTAGGAGGTTGAAATTTTATATTTAAGTTAGGTACCTCCTTGGCAAGTTAGACGAACCTTTTGAACACAATTTGGCAAAGAGTATAGTATGCTATAATCAGTGTCGCTACCCCCCCCCCTTATGGCTCTGATTTTTTAAAAATTTTCTATTAATCTTAATAAAATAATAATAATAAATAGGAGAAAAAAATCAGAGCCTATTCTTCTATTTATTAAACTCACCCTCGAGCTCAAACACTCAACTTTCTTAACAAAATATTTCAAAATATATCTACTACTGATTACCGCCTTCAAAAGATCGCTGTTAAATTTAGAGATTAGCCAGGCATATTCACAGATATATCTCATTAATGGACATGTTCGCACTCTGTCAGGGACTATCACACATGCGTTTAATTCTTTTGAACAAAAGGTCTTTACAGATTGGTTCAATAAGAAAAATAAAAACCTTTATCAAAAATACCATCCCAAAATTAGAAAAAAATTAGAAAATCTCATTAAACCATATTACGTAAAAAATAGAGTCATCAATCTTACTAATATAGCCGTTCCAGAGTATGTCATTAGCACGCTAAGTTTGGAACCTAAGTTTTCTATACCTGCATTAAAACAAAACCCTCCTATCAGTATAATTCAAAATATAGTAGATTGTGAATATATAATAAAAGCTAATAATTTAGAGCCCCATCAAAAATCACTCCTTAGGACTAAGATTAGTAACATTCTTTTAAACCATAAAAATAATAGTCGGCCTGCTGATAATCTGTCTAAAGCCATATGTCATAATATCATTAAAACTAGTAAATATAAAAAAGAACATCCTGAATTAGTATTTGTCCAATCAGACAAATCTAAGACATCAGTCATAACCACTAAAGATTCATATAATAATAAAATTAATGAATTTTTATCAGACGTAGAAACTTACAGCAAGCTTGATAATAACCCTCTTAAAAAATATGAAACTAAAATTAAAAACTTTATCATGTTATGTCATGATGAAGAACTGATAGATAAATACACGATGAATCACTTGATTGTAAAAAATGCAACGGGGGCACGTATATATGGCAATATAAAAACACATAAAGGTGATTTTCCAGATTACCCTTATAGGCCTATAATCTCCACCATAGACTATCCAAGTTCACAATTAGCAAAATATCTAGCTAATATATTGAAAAATATTACGCAAGCTGATCCATTTCGTGTAAAAAATTCTATAGAAGTTAAAGAGAGATTAAAAGATCTGATAATACCACAAGATCACGTTTTAGTATCATTTGACGTAAAAAGTCTCTTCACTTGTGTGTCTATAGAGTTATTTATAAAATGCGTAGATGAATTTTGGCCACAAATAAAAGATTTCACCGCTTTCCCTCTTGAAAGATTTAAAGAAGCATTAGCATTATGCCTATCTCATAATTATTTTAAGTTTGAGTCCAAATGGTATAAACAAAATAAAGGGTTACCTATGGGTGGAAGTCTTAGCCCAGTAGCTGCCGACATTGTTATAAAGAAATTTTACCACCAAATAGTAGAACCGTTGAATTTATTAATATATCTACAGTATGTAGATGATTCTTTTGCATGTGTACATATCAATGATATAAGTGACATATTAGCCAAATTTAATGCGTTTCATAATAACCTAGTCTTTACACATGAATTGGAAAAAAATCAAGGTATAAGTTTTCTCGAATTATACATCGTAAGAAAAGATAATGGCCGTCTAACTTTCGACATATATACTAAACCGACATCTAGCAATAGGATTACCAATTATTTGACTAAGGCCCCCTTCATATATAAAATCAACACCCTGAATTATTTTTTAAAACGTATTCACACGCTAGCAGATGAAAACTTTAGGGAAAAAAATTTGTCTAATTTTAGAAAAATGACACAAGACAATAATTATCCCAACTTCTTAATCAATCAAATAATTAGTAAATATAAAGAAAGAGCAGGTAATAATACCACACCGATTACAACCCAAAAAACACCTGTCATTTATCATTCTTTGCGATATATTCCCAATGTATCTGAAAGAATTAAAAAGCTGTTTAGTATCCATGATATAAACATCGCGCTCAAACCTGTAAATAGATTGTTGTTTTTATACGACAATAAAGATAAAAATACAAAAGATGAAAGGGCCAATGTAGTCTATGCGATAGAATGTAAAGATTGTCCTCAATCTAATAGTTGGTATGTGGGGCAGACGGGTAGAAGAATAAAACAACGAATATATGAACATGAGCTCAGTGTCCGTAATAAAAAAACTAGCACAGCTCTAAGTCAACATGCAATAACGCATGGACACGCGTTTGAGTTCGATCAGACTAGAGTGCTCATGACAGAACCAAAACTGGACAAAAGATTGATAGCTGAAAAATGCTGTATCAAATACTTTGGGAATAGGTCTATCAATAACCAGACTGATTGTCAATATCTTAGTGTGATTTATGATGGGCTCTTGGCTGAGTGAGAACATGAAGACGTTTCATTTTAGAACCGAAATGTTGCATGTGGCTTTTGTAAATTTCAAAAATTCTTTTAATCTTTTAATTAAAATAAACTAAACAGTGCGCGTTGTTGTTTTTTCGGTCTCACTAAATATAAACAAATATTGTTGGAAAGGCGCAAAAAATTATTATATAAATTAATTTTAATATAATGTTAAATTTTAATTACTTGACGAGAGGAATAAAATTTCAATCTAATATTAAATAGATAATCCTCATTAAAAATAGAATTAATATCGAATATGAATGTCTAAATATATAAAGAGAAAATCATTTGTCTTTCTTCACATTACTTGATTGTATCTTGACTATGAAAATAGCAAAAAATTTTAACAACAAAAAACTCATTTATCATCATATTGTTACATTAAATAGAATACGTAGTAGGACCTAACAACAACTATGTATACCAAAGGAGACTTAACTCTCTCTCCCACTAGAATGTGAGTCTCATCAATAATGAAAATTGTCATCTGTATTGTATTATCAACATCACTTATATGTATTCTATTCTAGAGTTCACTGAGGATGGGCGAATAAATTTTGCCCGAAACGTCTGGACATTCAAAGGGAATCGAGAGCGTTTTTATTTCTTGGCTGCCTGCATTTATATCCTTCCTCAATACATTTCCAGCCATTAAACATTATTATATCTACTAGTATATAAACGGTACAAAATTAAACAATTAATTAAATTTAAAATATTTTGGCAAAATTAGTGTACCTATTTGTAAATAAATTTTAAGAAAAAAAAAATTTGCCCCCAAGGAAAAATTGAAATGACGCCTCTTGCTATAATCTATTGAGGGGAAGGATAAAGACAAATAAAGAATTATTTATTCTCTGCCTTTTTACTTTCTCATGCCTATATGGGTATATATAGATAGAAATTATTGGATTCATGTCAAAAATTGGATGTCAAGATTTTGATGCTAACTAAATACATGTTTCGAGGTCCCCTGAGTCCAAAAAATGGTCTGATTGTGAACAAAATATCTAGAGCTAGGAGGTTAAAATTTTATATTTAAATTAGTTACTCCTATGAAGCGTGGAAATGAGCTTTTAAATAATAAGTACTAGAGTCCGACCGAAACAAGATTTTCATCCGAAACCGTAACTGAAACCGAAACTTGTATTTCCTATCAGGGGCGTATATAGACATTTTTTTCGGGAAGGGGGGCCTTAACTCAAAAATTTTTCTGCGGAAAATTTTTTTTTTAAGAAACTAAACCCCACGGAACATTTCCCAAGTTTTCGCCCTACTACAGGAAAATTTTTCCCTTCCCCGTGAAAAAGATTTTACCTTTTTTTTTTCAGGAAGACTCAATTGGCCTCGAATGCAAATCATATGACCTTTTTTTTGTGAGTCTCATCCCAACTTTTCAGACTTAAGTTTCGGCCGCCCGAAAGTTTCGGCTACTTTTTGGCCGAAACCGAAACCACTGACGAAACCAGGATTTTTGGCCGAAACTGGCCGAATCCGTAACCGAAACCGAATATTCGGTTGGTTACTAATATTTTACTGATGTATATTTTTATTTTTTTCGATTTTCTTTTCTTGATCGTAACAATTTTGATTAAAATTCATACTTAGATACTCTCTTGGCAAGTTTTTTTTTTTTAACCCTTTTCGGCATACAGAGGCCATTTAGGGGTGTATAGTTATAAATATATTTTTAAAAATTCATAGTACCGCTGGCCACCGGGGGGACGTTCTACACGCTGATTGCTCGGGGTCACCAATCCCGAGCTTTCCCCACTCTTGGCATTGCTTAACTGCAACGATTGTGGTGACTGTTACTCTTCTCCTTTGCCAGTCTTGACAAGTTACTGGAAACTTTTATTAAACAAAAATTGCCAAAGAATATTAGTATTTTACTGATGAAACGATATTTATGTGGGGATTTCAGCCAGGCAGGAGAGTCTATCGAACGAAAATCTTCAATAAAAGGTCATCTTCAGTTCTTATGAGAATATTGGCAAACTCAATGTTACCATCGAGATGTAAACAGTAACATTAACCTTAGTCGTATATACATTTTTTCATTTATTTATTAAAACTTAGTAAAACATTGCCTTTATTAAATACTGTATTAGCAAGGACAGCAGTCAGTATCTGGCAATTTCGCTGCTCTCTCTCTCTCTCACTCACTCCTCCAGATCATTTTAATTTTGTCACATATGGCTTTTGGCTCTGTTTTTTAGCGTCTAATTCTCTCGTTGAAATAAAATGGCCTCTCTCTCTCTCTTACTTTTATTAACTTTCCAACACACGTCTACCTGACCTTGAACTAACTAATTAATGTTATGAAATCGAAATATACATTTTTTACAAAGTTAAAAAAAAATGCTTTCTTTCTTTTTAAAATTAACGTTTTTTTTTTTTCCTCTTTAAAATTTAATGGATCGACTTTTATAGAATTTCAAAGAGTGTTTGTTTGTTATTTGTTCTTTTGAGATTATTCTCAGTAAATCTTGATTTTTACTTTCTCTTATTTATATATATATATTGTGTGTTAATATATTAATATAAATAGAAATTATTGGATGCTATGTCGAGATTTTGATGAGAATACATGTTTTGAGTCCAATTGGATTCTATGTCGAGATTTTTATGGTTTGAGTCCAAACAAGTGAGTCCCACGTCTATGTGTCTGTGAACAAAATATCTCAAGAATCAAAAAGCTAGGAGGTTGAAATTTCATATTTAAGGTGTGTATCAGCAACAGTACACCTTGGAGAGACCTCATTCCAATCCACAAGGCTCAATCTATCGATCATGGTTTTCAAATTGCTCTCAAATAGCTCAAATGAAAGGCAAAGGACTCTCAA
>JAKCPI010001207.1:0-22254 GCA_023213315.1 Euborellia annulipes
AAAGGCGGAGATCCCGGGTTCGATTCCCGGGGGCCATGGGATGTTTGGCCTCACCAATAAAAAAAAAAAAAAAAACACTCACATGTCTTGTTAAATATAATAGAATCAAATTAATAGATATAATAGATTACCTAATTTTATATTTTGAATAAAAAATCTCGCTGGAGTTTCAACAAATCTAACGAGACGTGGTCACTTGCGATTACATCTTTTTTTGAATGGATGCCTAAGTCCAAAGACTTATAATGACTATTGCAGCTAGTTTGTTCCAAATAACGATAACTCATAGGACCAAAAGAAGACTTGACATGTTCTTCTACTAGTCGTTAGCTTAGCAATGAAGGGATGATGTCCCTCTTGTGTTTCGGGCATATCATTGGGTGAAATGCTATATTTTAGTTCGGCTGAGGATCTTTTTACTACTAGATAGTCATTCGACGCCCCTTTCCAAAGGTGAGATCCATCAGTCGAGACATCTCTGAATTTGGGCCTTGTAGAGCTGAAGAGAGAAGTAGCGCTTAGATTTGAAGTGAAACCCGAGCTTCTGAAATTTAAAAGAAAATACAGTATTATAATAATTTAATGTTAAATTTTGTTCATTTATATTTCTTACTGACGAGAGAGATAAAAGTCATTCATAAAAAATTCTTTCTTTTCTAATATTAGACCTATTTAATTTTCTTTCAGTTCATTCTGATATTAAATATATAATGAATGCCTTATTCTCTTTTAGAAGAGCAGTCACCCTGGAGTAGATCTTGGTAAGTATAAAATTCAAGTAATTATTTAAACAAAATGCCTAATCATTTATTTATATATACAATACCTAATTATAAAGTTTCATATTCAACTACGTATTTACGAAATAAGCTTTCTTTCAAATCATTTAAAAATAATGTTTAAAGTTCTCTAAAGCTCCGAGAAGGCCAATATTAAATCATGTGATTATTTCAATGTTAAAAAAAAATAATAATAATAGAAACTTTTTATAATTCAAAATTAAAAGATAATTCAAAAAAGATTTTCCACTTCTTTTATACAAACAATGAAATAATCACATAAGAAAATATATGGGGTGATTACTTACATTAATCTTGATGTTTGTTACTTTCTTGTTCTTAAAGTCTTCAAAATTTTAGTCATTTTCTATTGGTGCTGTTCAAATTCAAAAACCTAAAAATAAAAAATATTGAATTTTAGATGATATTCTTAGAAATGATTCAAATAGAACTATTTATACAGGTGTATAGGCCTATATATAAATAGATACAAATGGAAAATTAAAAATTCGATTAACATCTTTGCAAAAAGAATTCCATTTAAGTATTAAATTTATTGATCTGCTCTTTTATCCTCTAGTTTACTTTGAAATTAAAATAATAAAAAGTGAAGAAAATAAAAAGGAAATAGAAATGATTGGAATTGAAGAAAAAAAAAAAGAGAAGGTAAAATTAATTAATAAAAATTAAAAAAATCAAAGTCATGAAATCTAAAACGAGGGATGATTGTTCAAAATCTAAATTTAAAATAAATTATTTAAAAAAAAAAGATTATTTTTTATAATCAGTCCATGTTAAGGGAATGCACACATTTGACAAAAGATGAAAATAATAAAAAAACTATTAAAATTTATTATTTAATAAATCTATTAAACCATTTTAAATATATTAATAAAATAGGGAATAACTTTAAAAAGTCGAAAATACGAAATAAATGAGAAAATGAGATTGAATCATAACCAATTGGAGCAAATGACATTCAACGATAATCTCTATATATTTTATAAGAGGCAATGAAATTTAATTTACAAATTAAATTAGTAGAAAATATCTAATTAAAACAAAAAAGGAGAAAGAAATGCAAATCAAATAATAAATACCTTATAAAATTGAGATAATTGTTAGCTGGACTTGACAGGTGATGAGAAGCACACACACACAGACACGCAGACACGCACACACATGGAGATCAGAGCATAGAGCACAGAGCATGTCAAATCCTGTGAGCAGAGTTGGCAAGTTTTATCCCGCCGAGTATAATACACGGTTTTATACATGTATAAAACTATCGCGGATAAAACTAGGCCGATGTATAAAAGGTATAAAACTGTAAAAAACCAATTCTTCTCCTAAAAAAACAGCTTAAAAGCTTCAATTGCATGCATAGTTTTCAAATAATTCAATGGATAAACGTCAGATTGTTTATGCCTTGATGTAATTAAACCAAAACTCTATCTAACATATGATACATGTAATTAATTCTTGAATTCTCCCTGATTCCAGAGAACTAAAGCCCTTTTAATTATATGATCTAATTTGGGAGTTATTGGCGATCAAAGTTAAGCTTATTTTCGACCTTAATGACATCAACACTCAATTCTATTGTATTATCGAAAAAGCTTATTAGGCATTGTCTGATCAAAATCAAATTTTTACCAGAGATTTATAATTAAAAAATGAGTTTTTTTCTAAAGTTTCATTGAGATTGGTAAAGAAATAAATAAAATATTGACTATTTTGTAAATTGAGTTTTAGAATTCGGAATCCCGATTGGGTAAAGAGATCTCCAAACGAAGCATTTGAGCGCCGAAGAGAGATGGTTGCACTGCACGCGTCCGCAAAGCCAACAGCGAAACAAGAAGATTCTGAAACCGCCGAACTCCTGCGACAAGTGGCCGAATTGCGGGCGGAATTGTCCGAGTCCTCGAGAAGATCAAGAGCATCAGAATTCGACCAGTTAAGAAGAGCTATTGACGACATCCGCCGAGACGTTTATGAACTAAAATCGCGCGAGAGAAGTCATGGACGAAGATCCGATCGGAGGTGTGACCGAGATGCTATTGGGAAAGAGTGTCACGCGGACAAGTGCCAAAAGCGGAAAACTGCATCCGGCGGGCATAGGAGAAGCTGTATTACCTGTCGGAGTACCATCGGGCCTCGAAAATCGGCTGTTCGTGATGGATCGGACAACACTACGAGTGCCCGGAGAATTTCTGGAGGAGCGGAGGTTCCCTGCCACGGATGAGACTGGTTTCGCCGAGAGACTGCGACGACAAATGCTACAAGTAAGACCCGTCCAAGCCCGAAGAAACCACAATGACGTGCATTTTATACATAAAGATCTCAATACAGTCTCTCACGTCTTTGTGCGCGTGGACCGGGTCCGAAAACCGCTGGAGCCGCCATATGAGGGCCCGTTCGAGGTACTGGAGCGAACGGACAAACATTTTCTAGTGCGAATGAAGAAGGGAGAAAATCGAATCAGCATTGATCGCCTGAAGCCTGCGTACCTGCTGCCCGAAGAGAATGATGAACGCGGAGACAGGAGAATACCGCGACCAGCACCCTCGCCACCCCCGCGACCATCGCCGCCGCCGGAGGAAAGAAGAACGCGAAGCGGGAGAATTGTGAGGTTCCCGGAGCGATACACGGATATGGTGAAAGTGATGGGTTGATGACGAGGTGTGGTGAGGTTATCTAGTCCCGATCATTATTTTTTTTTGAATTCGTGTTTTAATTATTTATTTATCGCATCGAATTTTAACATTTTTAACTAAACCGTATTTTAATCTTTCATCCTCATTATTTATTTTCTTATCACCTAATTTATTTTCATGTCCATTTCATTAGTAACAAAAGTTTTATTATTTATTTATTTATTAGAGTAGTTATTGTGTCGAACGCACCTCCGTTGCTGGGGGGGGAGTGGTGTAGTGTCCCATAGAGCCAAAGGACTTAAGTGAAAAAATAACGAAAATGAGACACTAACCCTTGGGAGAATCCGCCTTTGTAAGGGAACCCGTCAAGGGTGAGTTAAAATTATTTAAGATAAATTTTTGACTGACATTTAAAGTTAAGGTGTTAAAAGAGAGTGAAATTTGAGGCCAACAAATATATATAGTTGGCGAGAAAAAATTGTAAACGATTAATAAGAACTATGTAAATGAATAAACACACTCGGCCTCCGTCATCAAACTTTTGTTTTTATTAACTAAAAATTATTCCTGACTCCGAGGGCAGCCATTCTAAATTGGCAACTGAAGTCCAGATTGATTAGACAATGCTTTGGCTAATAAAGTTGTTGGAGGCATTTCCGGAGAGCCAAAGCACTGTCTAATCAATCTGGACTTCAGTTGCCAATTCAGAATGGCTGCCCTCGGAGTCAGGAATAATTTTTAGTTAATAAAAAAAATTAGGTGTTGGCTGTGTCTTCTACACAGCCGGTGGCTTTTTAACGTGACAATAAAAAGAGAAAGTACCCCAACAGCACAAAATATTGCAGCAATGTTGCAGAAACATTGCGAATCTTGGCAACATTGCAGCGGCAATATTCCAAACTAGCAATATTGCTGTTTGAGCTGCAATATTGCATCAATGTTGTCGCAATATTGTCAACATTGAGCAAGATTGCAATATTCCGTGCTGTGTGGGTATTGTTTTTTTTTTACTAGTAGTTTGTTTTCATAAATAAACATGTGCAAACATTTTCATTGAAACAATATATGACAGGTGTGGCTTTTTTTTAATCCATTAAGAGCGACTTATGCTTAAAAAGTGAGGTTTTTCGAGAAAAAACTAATTTTAGCGTTAATTACTCGGGATTTTTTTATTTATTCTATTAGAGGTTATCTTTCTGCACCAAATGACATCTCATTTAATTAGATCTGATTAGCCGTTCGGAATCTACAGGGGTTTAAAATTTAAAATTAGAATTTACCGCAGCGCGGTAAAATTAAATGATAGGAAAAAAATAAATGGTGAAATCTTTAGCTGAAAACTCATTCTTTCTAACCGTATATTCCCCATAATTATACCTCTTAAGACAGAGGAGTTATTCAAGCTGATAAACTTTTTCGTGCATGCCCCTCTAACATGATTTGTAAGACGTTGTCACGTCAAAACAAGTTTGATGACGGAGGCCGAGTGTGTTTATTCATTTACATAGTTCTTATTAATCTAATAATAATGTTTAATGACTGGAAATATATTGAGGAAGGATATAAATGCAGGCAGCCAAGAAATAAAAACGCTCTCGATTCCCTTTGAATGTCCAGACGTTTCGGGCAAAATTTATTCGCCCATCCTCAGTGAACTCTAGAATAGAATACATATAAGTGATGTTGATAAAACAATGACAGATGACAATTTTCATTATTGATGAGACTCACATTCTAGTGGGAGAGAGTTAAGTCTCCTTTGGTATACATAGTTGTTGTTAGGTCCTACTACGTATTCTATTTAATGTAACAATATGATGATAAATGAGTTTTTTGTTGTTAAAACTTTTTGCTATTTTCATAGTCAAGATACAATCAAGTAATGCGAAGAAAGACAAATGATTTTCTCTTTATATTTAGACATTCATATTCGATATTAATTCTATTTTTAATGAGGATTATCTATTTAATATTAGATTGAAATGTTATTCCTCTCGTCAAGTAATTAAAATTTTTTACATTATATTAAAATTAATTTATATAATAATCTTTTGCGCCTTTCCAACAATATTTGTTTATATTTAGTGAGACCGAAAAAACAACAACGCGCACTATTTCGTTTATTTCAATTAAAAAAATTTTTTTAAAATTCACAAAGGCTACATGCAACATTTCGGTTCTAAAATGAAACGTCTTCATGTTCTCACTCAGCCAAGAGCCCATCATAAATCACACTAAGATATTGACAATCAGTCTGGTTATTGATAGACCTATTCCCAAAGTATTTGATACAGCATTTTTCAGCTATCAATCTTTTGTCCAGTTTTGGTTCTGTCATGAGCACTCTAGTCTGATCGAACTCAAACGCGTGTCCATGTGTTATTGCATGTTGACTTAGAGCTGTGCTAGTTTTTTTATTACGGACACTGAGCTCATGTTCATATATTCGTTGTTTTATTCTTCTACCCGTCTGCCCCACATACCAACTATTAGATTGAGGACAATCTTTACATTCTATCGCATAGACTACATTGGCCTTTTCATCTTTTGTATTTTTATCTTTATTGTCGTATAAAAACAACAATCTATTTACAGGTTTGAGCGCGATGTTTATATCATGGATACTAAACAGCTTTTTAATTCTTTCAGACACATTGGGAATATATCGCAAAGAATGATAAATGCCAGGTGTTTTTTGGGTTGTAATCGGTGTGGTATTATTACCTGCTCTTTCTTTATATTTACTAATTATTTGATTGATTAAGAAGTTGGGATAATTGTTGTCTTGTGCCATTTTTCTAAAATTAGACAAATTTTTTTCCCTAAAGTTTTCATCTGCTAGCGTGTGAATACGTTTTAAAAAATAATTCAGGGTGTTGATTTTATATATGAATGGAGCCTTAGTCAAATAATTGGTAATCCTATTGCTAGATGACGGTTTAGTATATATGTCGAAAGTTAGACGGCCATTATCTTTTCTAACGATGTATAATTCGAGAAAACTTATACCTTGATTTTTTTCCAATTCATGTGTAAAGACTAGGTTATTATGAAACGTATTAAATTTGGCTAATATGTCACTTATATCATTGATATGTACACATGCAAAAGAATCATCTACATACTGTAGATATATTAATAAATTCAATGGTTCTACTATTTGGTGGTAAAATTTCTTTATAACAATGTCGGCAGCTACTGGGCTAAGACTTCCACCCATAGGTAACCCTTTATTTTGTTTATACCATTTGGACTCAAACTTAAAATAATTATGAGATAGGCATAATTCTAATGCTTCTTTAAATCTTTCAAGAGGGAAAGCGGTGAAATCTTTTATTTGTGGCCAAAACCTAGTCTTTACACATGAATTAGAAAAAAATCAAGGTATAAGTTTTCTCGAATTATACATCGTTAGAAAAGATAATGGCCGTCTAACTTTCGACATATATACTAAACCGTCATCTAGCAATAGGATTACCAATTATTTGACTAAGGCTCCATTCATATATAAAATCAACACCCTGAATTATTTTTTAAAACGTATTCACACGCTAGCAGATGAAAACTTTAGGGAAAAAAATCTGTCTAATTTTAGAAAAATGGCACAAGACAACAATTATCCCAACTTCTTAATCAATCAAATAATTAGTAAATATAAAGAAAGAGCAGGTAATAATACCACACCGATTACAACCCAAAAAACACCTGGCATTTATCATTCTTTGCGATATATTCCCAATGTGTCTGAAAGAATTAAAAAGCTGTTTAGTATCCATGATATAAACATCGCGCTCAAACCTGTAAATAGATTGTTGTTTTTATACGACAATAAAGATAAAAATACAAAAGATGAAAAGGCCAATGTAGTCTATGCGATAGAATGTAAAGATTGTCCTCAATCTAATAGTTGGTATGTGGGGCAGACGGGTAGAAGAATAAAACAACGTTTATATGAACATGAGCTCAGTGTCCGTAATAAAAAAACTAGCACAGCTCTAAGTCAACATGCAATAACGCATGGACACGCGTTTGAGTTCGATCAGACTAGAGTGCTCATGACAGAACCAAAACTGGACAAAAGATTGATAGCTGAAAAATGCTGTATCAAATACTTTGGGAATAGGTCTATCAATAACCAGACTGATTGTCAATATCTTAGTGTGATTTATGATGGGCTCTTGGCTGAGTGAGAACATGAAGACGTTTCATTTTAGAACCGAAATGTTGCATGTAGCCTTTGTGAATTTTAAAAAAATTTTTTTAATTGAAATAAACGAAATAGTGCGCGTTGTTGTTTTTTCGGTCTCACTAAATATAAACAAATATTGTTGGAAAGGCGCAAAAGATTATTATATAAATTAATTTTAATATAATGTAAAAAATTTTAATTACTTGACGAGAGGAATAACATTTCAATCTAATATTAAATAGATAATCCTCATTAAAAATAGAATTAATATCGAATATGAATGTCTAAATATAAAGAGAAAATCATTTGTCTTTCTTCGCATTACTTGATTGTATCTTGACTATGAAAATAGCAAAAAGTTTTAACAACAAAAAACTCATTTATCATCATATTGTTACATTAAATAGAATACGTAGTAGGACCTAACAACAACTATGTATACCAAAGGAGACTTAACTCTCTCCCACTAGAATGTGAGTCTCATCAATAATGAAAATTGTCATCTGTCATTGTTTTATCAACATCACTTATATGTATTCTATTCTAGAGTTCACTGAGGATGGGCGAATAAATTTTGCCCGAAACGTCTGGACATTCAAAGGGAATCGAGAGCGTTTTTATTTCTTGGCTGCCTGCATTTAGGTTCTTATTAATCGTTTACAATTTTTTCTCGCCAACTATATATATTTGTTGGCCTCAAATTTCACTCTCTTTTAACACCTTAACTTTAAATGTCAGTGAAAAATTTATCTTAAATAATTTCAACTCACCCATGACGGGTTCCCTTACAAAGGCGGATTCTCCCAAGGGTTAGTGTCTCATTTTCGTTATTTTTTCACTTAAGTCCTTTGGCTCTATGGGACACTACAATTTCATGTTTCTTATATGGCTTATTTTTCCCTAAAATAATTATTTAAAGTTTGGCTCAAGTGGTTAATGCGTCCTCAAGCAATCTATATTTTTTTCCATTCACACGTAACCAAACTTCGCGAGTTCAAATCCACCTCCTACACTTTTTTTTTTTAATCATATGATCAATTTCCTTTTATTTTTAATGCTAACTTATCATTTCATTTATCTGTCATTATAACGAGAGAAAGGATTTGTGGAAAATAAATTTTGGTAACCCTATGTTTAGGGAATTTTGACAATTTTTAAATAACTTTTTTTATTTATGTTGGCATGAAGGCCACAATTTTAACCAATTGCGGTGGCTGGAGTTGGAGAACGAATCTACGGAAGCAAATGAGTTTAATATTATCACAGATTAATGATAGGCGTCGGAACTGGGGGGGGGGGGGGGCAAGGGTACATTGCCTTCCCCTGGCATCCTATAGGAGGGGGCAGAGGGGGGCAATGTCTTCTTTTATTTTTAAAAATGATACATTTTTACTTTTGAGAAATAAAATCTTTTAAATTAAAAAAAATTAAAAGAGGAAGAAATTCATTTTTACTTTCTCTTACCTATGTATATATGTAATATATAGAGTAAGGTGGGGCAAAAGTCCGCGCGGGGCAAAAGTCCGAATCCTCATTTTAAAATCCCCGTTAGACTTGGCGTTGTTCTAAACAACTTTGTTAGGTTGCTAACAACAAGAACAGATGATGATTCGAAATTCAATAACGTGTTTGAAGCCGATTGTTAACAATGAGCAAATTTATGTTTTTGTCACCTTCCATCTAATATTTATGGAAATTCTCATGGTTGCAACATGTACCAGCATGCACTTTTCTAACTGTCTAATGTCTTTGATTGCAAGCTGATAACCCTAAATAAATATTTTAAAACCTTTTTCTTCTCTACAGTTAACAATAAAAATTTTTTGTAACACTTCGATGAAAATAGCTAAATGGGGCAAAAGTCCGCGGCCTCGACGGGGCAAAAGGCCCAATGGATCTCCAATGGAACAAATGTCACCCAATGGTATTCGAGTTTCTAATACCCCTACCTAGTATTTTCTGGGTTTCTAATACCCCTACCTAGTAGTTTCTCGGATTAATGAGCCTAGGGAAACGACCACGACCCGAAATGTTTATGCAGATTATGAACTTCAATCTTACTGGGGACTAATTGTTATAAGGCCTATTGTGTATTTCTAATAAATAAAATAAATACATAAAACATACCTATACCTAATGTATTTCTTATTAAGTCTTTTTTATACCCTGGTTCGAGAGGTTGTTCGCTGCAGGGGCAATTGTTTGCACCTAAGGACTTTTGCCCCGCTAGTGCGGACTTTTACCCCCTCGGTGGGGCAAAAGTCCGCAAATGAAAATTTTTGTTTAAATACCTCTCCTACTCTTATGCTACCGAATTGGAAACCAAAAAAATTATGTAAGATAGCCAATTAACCAGGCTTTCAGGGGATGTTCCTATTTTTATTGTATCTTTCATAGGAAGGTCAAAAAAAATTCCCAAAGAAAAACTGCGGACTTTTGCCCCACCTTACTCTATATAGAGAGAAAGTATTGGATTCATGTCAAAAATTCGATGTCGAGATTTTGATGGATCTTCACGTTTTGAGGTCCCCTGAATCCAAAAAAGTGGTTTTCGCGACATGGTCTGTCTGTGGGTGGGTGGGTGGGTGGGTGGGTGGGTGTGTGTTCAATTTTAAGGATGAAGGAATTGAGCTACGAGGTTGAAATTTTATATTTAAGTTAAACACCCCCCGGGACCGGAAAAAAGCTTTTAAACAAAATCGGCCAAAGTGTACTAGTACTTTACTGATGTACTTTTTCAGTTTTTTTCGATTTTCTCAAAATTTGCTCCAACGATTTTTTTTTAAATTCAAAAATCAATTATTTTTTAGATTCTCTTTAAAATGTATATTCTCATTTTGTGATTGAAATCTTCTGAAGACCACTTTACTCTTGTATTTCATAGGGAAGATAGGAGAAATGGTTGCCATGGTAACAAAATATAAATATTTTCCCATACTTATAAATTTTACATCTGAATTTAAATGTTCCGTACTGTCGGGAACTAAATATATGTCGACACAAAAAATCTGGTGTGACAAGCACAGAACACAACTTTCGATTACCGAAGGTAAGAGAAAGTTGTGTGCTGTGCGCCAGTCACACCAGATTTTTTCCAAAATATTTTATATAGACCTTTTCAGAAGAGTGCTTTACCTTTTTTCCTATTTCATGAGAATATTCGACTTATCGAAGGTTTGGAAAGTGAGACCACTCTCACATCATTTTATTTAAAATGTTTCGCCAAATATCTTTTGATATGATTGACACGGGGCCTCCAACAAATTCATGAAGATGACGCCCGAAACACGATATAGGAAATTCCGCTTTTCAATCTTTGAATCTTCCAATTATAAAAGCTTAAATTTAAAACTATAATAATCATGCAGACTTACGGTATAAAAACTTCCCACTTGGGCATTCCAAAGGAAAAAGAATTCTAATTTTTAATATCTTTATTGAAAATACTGTATAATGAAATATTTACATTTTATCATAATTAATATTTGCAATTCTCTAAATATTCTTTAAGAATATATTATTTATTGTACTTTGAATGGAACTAACAAGTTCCTAAGTATGTATATTACAATATTTAAGTATTTTAAAGGATGAGACTTTTTTATCGTATTTATTTCCGCAGCTAATAATAATAATACAATAGAAAAGCGAGTGTATAGTTGCCATACATACTGTGTGTGTGTGTAAATGAGAGGGGGAGGGGAAGGGGGATGACGGAGAGGGGGAGAGAGGAGAGGCGGGAGAGCAATTTTCTCTTCTAAGCTGCGATTTCTTTCATTCTATTGAGGGCACTTCCAGCTTTAAACCAGCCAATTTGTAAATCATTCATTGTATGATTCAAAGTAATTTTGTCTACGCTTCCATCTTTATGTTTGATTTCGGCTTGAAGTGGCTAAAAAAAAAAAAAAAAAAAAGGAGATTATTATTTGATACAAAACGCAATTTATAGCTGTGAAGGTAAGAGGGTAGAAAATGATATTCTCCCATTGGTTATTCTTATATATAAAAAATAATTTAACCATTTTGTAATTGGATGGTTTGAAGAATATACAAGACAACAACGTATATTTAAATAAACGAGGCACGTATTGAATAAATGTATCGAAAGTTATTTAAAAAATAATCCAAAAAACAAAGAAATTTTCGTCCCTCTACATTTATTGCCTTAGACTTTTTTGGGGGATATACACCTTGCTCTATTCAGGTCTTTAAAGAAACGATCTTGCTTCCCGCAAGTCATATATATACATGTTTTTATGTTTGTCTTGAAGATGAGTGGCGTATAGCCCTCAAAACGTCGCCAGGACGAAAAAACTTGTCTTTTTTCTTTGGTTTCTTCAATAACTTTTTACTGATTTAAGAAGAAAATTTGACAAATAAATTGTCCAAGCAAATAATACTCCCTCTGTCCGAAATAAGAGTCCCATTTGTATTTCACTTCATAGCTAACCTTGATCCTCGAATAACATAGACCCTTATTTTCAGACAAATTTTTGTGTCAAATGGGACTCGTATTTTCGGACACTTATTTTTAAATAGATACGATACGTACTTTTCCAGGTGAAAGGCTCGCCAATCCAAGCAATGAGATTTTATCATCAGGCTTAATCTTATCGTAATCAGCTGGATTAGCAAACGTCAATGGCAATAGGCCTTGTTTTTTCAAATTTGTTTCATGAATTCGGGCAAATGATTTGACAATAATTGCTCGGCCACCCAAATGACGGGGCTCCAAAGCGGCGTGCTCCCTAAACAACAAAAAAAGAAAATTAATTATTTAAAACAAAAAAACTATAAATAAATAAAAAGATGTAAAGGTTTCTGGATTTCCAAAAAGCGAGCAGCTAATATATATTTCAATTGTATGTAGCTAGGGTCGTCGTTACGGTCACACATAAGACCAACCTCAGGGCTATAATATAACGGATACAATTAAACATCAAAAATTAAATAGCAAAAAAAATTTTCAGTTATAATAATACACAATTAAATATACTATTTATTTATGAATTGTAAACAAATTGTCTATTATTTTAAGTAAAAAAATTGTTTGATCTTTTTCTTCATTTTTATCCGCTGCGTATGTTGACTATCTTCACATTGTTGGAGGCTGCTCTGAAGAGTTAAGTTGTTGAGACGCTAGGTTTGTCATCCATGAAATTCTTCTCCTTCCAGGACCCCTTTTTCACTCAACCTTTCCTTGGATCATGATCTGCAGCAATCTGAACTGATTTATTATTCCTGAAAATATGCCCGAGGTATTCAAGCTTCGCTGCTTGATCATCATCATAAGTTCCGACTGCGAGCCAATTCTGCGTAGAACTTCTTCGTTTGTGTCATTCTAAGGCCCTGGTTCCCTTATCGGAAGCATCCGTCAAGGCCCAGGCTTCCGCTCCATATAATACCGTGGAGAATAAAATGTTTTTATCATCCTTTTTTAGCCTCATGCTTAGATCTTGGCTAGAGGTTTCATTTTAATAAGTGTAGATCTAGCATTTTATTTCGAGAGAATGGTCCCAATCTTCGTTGAGAGTACAACAGAGACATTTATTCTTTTTCACTCCCTGAATAGGTTGATTGTGTGCAAAGAGGATTCCTTGGGGTAAATTTTTGATATTGATGTTTAAGGGGATTCAGGAGCGACGTCTAAACGTACTTAAAAAAAAAACTAGACTATTATAAAGAATTTTTCAATGCGGTTTTTTTTTAAATGAATTAAATTCATAAGAGATTATTGGGACATCGAGCTATAATTTTTTTAATGACTTATTAAAAAATTATCGTAATTAATTTTTTTGTTATCAAGCAAATACAAAAAAACAATCTGTCCCAATAATCTTTAATTTTTTTTAAATTTAAAAATGAATTTATTGTTATTATTAATCACATATTAATTAAGAAATTTTTAAAATAAGCTCAGATGATTTATTTTAAAACCAACTGTCAAATTAGTTCAGCATTCTTGCAATAGATGGCAGGCTAGTCTAACAGACGATCCCGTAATAGTGTATATCTGGCCTATATTTATATATTTTTATGCTTTTATAAAAGATACATAATATATAATAACATTTTTAAACTATTTATTGTTAAAAGATCAATGAAAATCAATCAAATGCATTAAATATCATTAGCTACCATTCTGACATCTCTTGGCAAATTTTTGAATTACTTGATATTTTGGGCATACTTTTTATGACACACTTCGCCATCTTATCTGGAAAAACATGCGTAACACCTTCGCTCCCGTTCCCCCTTAATTGTATCCTTTATATTATAGCCCTGAGGATGTGACCGAAACGTCGGCCCTAGCGCATCAATAGAAATAACATTAGCTGTTCGCTCAGAAACCTTTACATTTAGATAGCTATACAGCTCCGTCAAAAATAAATAAATAAATAAATCACCTTGATGATCCTTCTCCGTAATTTTCATCGCCAACTGCAACCCAACTGATACCTTTGGCTTTATAGTCACGTGCCACTTCAGGGACTCCAGCCCATTCACCAGTCAATTGATTTCGGATTTTATTCATTTCATTGTTTTCTGAATTCACAGCACTAAAAAACAAAAGTCAAAGAAAATTTTTTTGAGTTTGTTATTCAGAAAAATAAAAAAAGGTGGTTAAAAAAAAAATACCCAATAAACATGTTGTTAGAGATGTTGTCGAGATGTCCTCTGTATTTAAGCCAAGGTCCGGCTGCCGAGATGTGATCCGTGGTGCATTTGCCTTTGACTTTAATTAAAACAACTAAATCCTTCAAATCACTGCCACTCCACTTGTCAAACGGATCCAAAAGTTGTAATCGTTGGCTCTGAGGGTCGACGATTACCTTCACTTGGCTACCATCAGATGGTGGGGCTTTGTAGGTGTCTACACCAGGATCGAATCCTTTTGCTGGCAATTCATCGCCGAAAGGCGAGTCCAATTTGAATTCTTTGCCATCGCTGCCTTTTAATGTATCCCTAAAAAAACAATTGACTTTCTCAATTTTATATTATTAAATCAATACAAATAGAAAATGTCATTTTATTTATCATCATTAATATTATTATCAGTACCTTATTACAAACTGATAATGATAATGTTTTAACATCGAAATTTACATAAAGTAAACAAAACTCCTTTTTTTTTTTCAATAAATAAGAATTTTTAAAACTAAACCTAGTGTTTACTTTTAATTATTATTCAATTACGCCTACGGGCTTGGTGTAGAGGTTAGCGTGCTATCCTCGTATACCAAAAGTCGCGGGTTAGGACCCCAGGCAGCTTATATGGACCCTGTTATGCAATGGTGTGTCAACGACCAAAAAATTCAAAATTGAGTTAAGCACGGGATATTGTTTCAAATGCTATAATTAATAATATTTTTTATGAAATATGTCCTAAAAAAATTTATATTTAATGTAAAAGCATAAAATTATTTTTACAATATTTCAATGCAGGATTTTCATTTTGCAAAAATGATTTATGTTCCTAACACGTTGTTTTTTTATGATGTTAACAACCAATAAAAACTTATTTAACCTATATTATATATTGTTTACCTTAAATAAACCAAAATCTTTTTTTTTTGAAAAATGAGAAATGAATTCGTAGATGTCAAAATTTAATTTTTTGATATTATTCCTGAAATTCATAACAGGGTCCATATATTACACGTGGGTGCAGTGGCGCAACTAGGATTTGCTCCGGGGGGGGGGGGAGCTGATCTCAAATATTTTTCTGTGAAAAATTTTTTTTTTTTGCAGAACCGAAGTTTTTTTTGCCTTGCGGGGAAATTTTTTCCAGTCCGTAAAAATATTTTACCTTTTTTTTTAGAGACGCTAAATTTTTGCCGCCCCGTGGAACCAAATTTTTCCCCATGTGCCGCCCGCGGAACCAATTTTTTTTCCATGCGTCGCCCGCGGAACATTTCCTCTTTTGCGGAACCGAAATGATTATATTTTTTCTTTTCTATTTGTAATATATATATTTTGATTTTTTTTATCTACTGGGGGGGGGGGGGGGGGGTTAAAACCCTAAAAACCCCCCTGGTTGCGCCTATGCGTGGGTGAAATGAGTAATGAAGGTGAAATAATTTTAAATTTTAAAAGGTAATATAATATCATCTGTACCAGATTTTACGTTTTACCTTTTCGGTCATTAAAATTATTTCACTTTACACCATATCAGGGGCGTATATAAGGGGGGGGGGGGCGAGGGCCGCCCCCCCGAAATTTCCCAAACACATATACATATATAAGGATATACAGACATCAGCGCAACAAATTTTTCCGCAGGATGGAAAACTTTGGTTCCGCAAAAGAAAAAATGTTCCGCAAAAAATTTCGTGTGAAAAAAAATTTAGTTTCTTAAAAAAAAAAATTTCCGCAGAAAAATTTTCGAGTTCGCCCCCCCCCCCCCCCCCCCCCCGAAAAAATTTCTATATACGCCCCTGCACCATATACTTAAGGCTAAAGCTATCAAGTGGGGACTTAATTGTGGCGCTCACTGTACATACTACAGAGACATCAAAGAGGAAATTGGTATGGAGAGCTATTTAAAGGACGAGAGGACGACAGAAGAGGACAAGATGCTATGGATAAGGGCGAGATGCGAAAATCTGATGGGAGGAGGTGGGCAGTGGATGGAAGGAGCATGCAGGATCTGCAAGAGAGGAAGGGGGGGCAACAAACATTTTGGAGAGTGTGAAGAGGTAGTGCGACTGCTGGGAGATGGCCAGGAGGAGTGGTGGAAGAAGCTGAGAGGTCTTGGAGTTGACGAGAAACTGATGGAGTTGCTGAGAGCGGTGGAGAAACACTGGGCGGTAAATTGTTATAATTGTTCATTATTGTACTAAGGATTAAATAAATAATATTAATTCACTTGAGTCGGACGGAGCAAGTGCACACTACTTGAAAACGACCGCAGAACAAGCAATAGGAACAGTATTTAAATTTTTAATAAATAATTAATAACAAAATGTGGTCTATAATTAAAAATTCCCATTTAATAATAATAATAATAATACAAACCACAAAGATTTAATATACAAATAGGCGTTGTATATGCATTTAGATTGCCCATATTCAGGCTCTTATTATCTGGGGCACTAAATTTCAAACAGTGGTGGGGAACATAAATATAGCATCAAAATTAAAAAACCATCAACAGCATTGCTGTTTCACAGTTTAAAGATAAAATGATATTTACCTGGTAGGATCAAAGTCGAGAGTGCCAGCAATGCTAAGAGCAGTGACCAATTCAGGTGACGTAACAAACGCGTGTGTCGCGGGATTTGCATCATTTCTTCCTGTAAAGTTTCGATTGTATGACGTCACAATTGTATTCTTCTCGCCTTTTTTGATATCTTTACGGTCCCATTGGCCAATACAAGGTCCACAAGCATTAGCCAAAACAGTTCCACCGAAATCTCGTAAAGTTTTCGCCTAAAAAGAAAGACAAAAAAAAACATTAATTCCCTTTTGATTTTGCCGCACACAAATTGCACAATCTTACAATTCCGTCTCGTTCAATTGTGGCTCGAATTTGTTCTGATCCCGGTGTAACGTTGAATGCCGATTTACTCTTGAGTCCGTGTTTCATTGCTTGTTTAACGATACTAGCACAACGACCCATATCTTCGTAGGAGGAGTTGGTGCACGAACCAATAAGGCCTACTTTGATATCCAAAGGCCAGCCGCTCTTCTTGGCCACCTCGCCCACCTACAAAATAGCACAACGTTTAAAATAAGAGATTTATATTAATTGTCTAGAAAAGTATGAAAATATTTGTTTATAACATTCTGAGAATTCGAAATACCAGAGAGAAAATTCTACAAAAAGAAACGAGCAGTTGATAATAATTATTTCATTTATTAGGAAAATGATGCTGATATCGCTAATGAAAAATGAAGAATAATTTATGAAGATAGGGCTGGATATTATTGAAAAAGAGATGTAGATAAATAAAAATCTGGAGATGATATTAAGACCAATTTATTCGGATTATCTCCTCTCGCTATGAGCCTACGTTTCGGAGTTCAAACGACTCCTTCTTCAGGACCAAGCTGGGTTAAGAAACAAATTTGCCCTCAAGTTTGTCATAAGAAATTGTAACTAATATACTCAAAGGCAATGAATGGACCAGACAAAGAATGAGAAGAAAATCCGAATAAATTCAATCCAGATCTCCAAATTTTTATTTATCTACATCTTTCTCAAGAATAATTTTTAAATTCAGGCCAGTTCCATATAATACAGAAACATCAGCACTTGCCTGACTATTCTTCTTTCTTTTCCAGTATCATTTTCATAAGTTTAAAAATTAATAAATGAAATAATTATTGCCACATGTTAAACTCTCTTTTTTCAAATCTCCTTCCTAAAGGCACCTCCTTTAAATATAAAAAATCGAGAGAGGTAATTCCAACTTGACGACCCTATAAATATAATTGATGAGGCAGGCGCATGAATAAAATTTTATTATAATTCATAAATCCCAGAAAAAACTATACAAAGTTCATTTATACTCGTAGCATAATTATAAATAATCCCTCTTGCATTCATTAGGCTAACATTTGTAAGCAAAAGGGAGAAAAGGGACATTGCAGAATCCTTTATATTGCAACGCCCGGGAAGACGTCATAACGTCGAAAAATTTGAGTTTTTAAAAGGAGGCCAATATCAAAAGAATGCAACATTTTGCTAGAAAGTTGAAGTTTAGGCCCAAAATTTTTGTTGATTTTCTTGCAAAAAAAAATTCATCTAAATTACAAATTATATAGTGACAAAGGGAGCAGCAGGAGACGACAACGCTTAGCGTCTATTATTAAAATATACGTCCTGGACGCCTATCAACGTCAGTGAATCGAATTCAAAGTTGTATTTTATATGAACTTAAGCGCAACTCCTGGCCGGCAGTTTAGTTAAGAGTCGCTAGAATAATTTATATAGAGATCAGTGTTGGGCAAATTAAGCATATTTTGATTTGTCTATTTCATGACGTTGACAAATGGGTAGACAAAGACGTAGACAATGTAGACAAATGGCTCAGAGCTTGTTTTCATTGGCTCTCATCTCAGATCAGTGATCTGTCATTTCTAGAAACAGCCTAGAAATTCATACACATAAAAATGTCTAAACGCGGAAGATTAATAAACAGATATTTTAATGAATTAAAATTTGAATTAGAGAAACAAAATGAAAAATATGTTGCAGTGTGTCTTTTTTGCAAAAAAACTCTGCATAATACAGCTTCTAATATCTAATTCAAATAAAAGTCACTTAAAATTAAGAATACCGGCATTATCAACGCTGGCAGATGTTTCTTTCCCACCCAATATCTCGCTATATTTGACCTATAGAATGTTACGAAGATTATAAATTATTAAAGGTATAGACACATTATATATGGGTGATTCTACGCTATTTGAATTTTATTGGTCAGTGGAAAAAATATATGTTAAAATAATTATATCATTGATACTGTTTTCTTAAATAATAAAGAATATCGTGTTTTATTGGGGCCATTTAGTCAATTCACGATAACTGTTTCATTTTAGGAATTAATAGTTGAAAATAGTCATAAATGTCAGTATTCTGGGTGTCCCATTTCTAGTTTTTTTACTAGTTTTGTTTGACGCTCATTTATTTATTAACTTGACATAATATTTTTTACCATAATTATAAACATAAGTAAACCCCAAAACATAATTAATGAAAATACATTATAAAAGTATTTGTTATTATAAAAAAAAATACTTGTTTTCACGTGACCTAAAAATGATGTCATCTATTCAGGAAAAATTAAAAGATAAAAATTTATCATAAAAACTGCCAAAGGATAACAATGGCCATGAATAACAGGCGTAGTACAGTCTGAAGTAAGAAGCAAGCTAACGGCGTTGAGCATAATTCAAATAATATAGCTTTAGTTATTTTTGAATTGTCATAAAGTGTGTTTGGGCCAGTCGATGCAATATTTATTCTGGTAAGTAAATCTCTTTATATTTTATCGTTACGTAACTCTACATATGTACAATGCAATGTTTATTGTATGTAAATGTCGTGAATTACGTCGAAACTTTGGCAAGAAGGACGCGTATTTTTTTTTTAACGTAATGTGTGGTTTTGTCAATAGTTTGGCTGTCATTATTCAGGCAAATTCAAGGGTTCGCATCCCGTCTAATGCGACAAAAATTTATTTCAATTGGATTTAGCTATCAATCCATTTGAAATAAATAGATACGGGGTCTAAATGGCCTTCGATGCCAAAAAATGGAATAAAAAAAAACTCTGTCAGGGAAAATACCCGCCCACGGGTAGGGACGAAATTGTGTTTCCTTAATATCTTATAGCTATGTATGTTTTTTTAATATTAATTCAGCTTTCATTACAAATAGTTAATTGTCTGTCACTTCCCTAGCTTAATTTTCACAATTCTGCCAATAGTGTCATTCTTCAGGTAACATATTTCTTCTGGTGCTAATAAAACTCAAAAAAAATTAAAATATCTTCTGGTCTTTATCATTACAGATACGAAAATAATGTCAACTAAGGAAATCATGAATATTAAATTGAACAGAGTATTTTTTGTTTCTGGACACAAAAAATCCAAATAGCGTAGAATCACCCATATATATATATATTGATTATATGAGGATGTGACAGATTGTATATACAAAGAATAGGATATTCCACTTTAAGCGAGAATATTGGAGTAACGAACACTAAATTTTATATATATATACAATTTATTTAGTGTTCATTACTCCAATATTCTCGCTTAAGTGGAATAGAAAAATTGTAAAATCACTCTTTACCCATTGATTTCGTGTATATTAGTATAAAAAAATTATATTTATGACGATACATAAAAAATTATGGTGTTGTTAGTCCCGCCAAATTTTTAAATTTTAATTGTCTACATTGTTTACTTTGTCTACATGGATATTGTTCATTTGTCTACATACATTGTCTACGCGTAGACAAAGTAAAGTAGACAATTCGCCCAACGCTGATAGAGATAGAAAAATTATTTGCAATATTATTTAATACCTTCAATACAACTTGAACCCGAGTCGTTTTGCAATTCTAGATTCTTCGCAGCTCTGATTAGCCACGAACCTCTCTCTGTTCACTATAATAGATATATGCATTGAATCGGACTTGATTAAGTAATTATATATATTTTTTGTGAGGGTATCGCTATCTCTATGTCAAGCGTGCGCTTCTTTATTTTTATAGAAGAAGCGTTAATTACCTTGCTAATAGGATGAGCAAGATCAGGAGTAAATGGACCATTAATATGAGGTTCCAGAGTGGATAAATCTAATTCAATAACTTGATCATATTTCGCTTCGGGATCAGCGGTCAAAAGAGGTTTAAGATATCTATCAGCCTCTTGAGCAATCGCGGCACGATCAGTGCTCTCTAAATATGATTTCATTCGTTTGTTATAGGGGAAGACGGAGGTGGTGGCGCCGATCTCGGCGCCCATATTGCATATCGTGCCCATTCCTAGAAAATGAAAATCAATTAGCAAATAGAAAATAAATGAAATTGATTAAAATACGTGCCGGTACAGGAGATAGAATCAACGCCTGGGCCGAAATATTCAACGATCGCTCCTGTGCCTCCTTTGACAGTTAAAATGCCAGCGACTTTAAGGATAACATCTTTAGGAGAAGTCCAACCTTTGAGTTCACCGGTCAATTTGACACCAATCACCTAAAAACAAACAGAAAAACCGTATGATTAAATTTTAAAAATACGAGATAAATTTATTATTAAATTATATAATAAATTTGACCTTTGGACATTTAAGTTCCCAGGGAATGTTGGCCATGACGTCAACAGCATCTGCGCCTCCAACGCCGATGCAAAGGCCAGCGAGGCCCCCGCCGTTGGGCGTGTGCGAATCTGTGCCGATCATCAAGAGTCCTGGGAAACAATAATTCTCCAAAAAGAATTTGATGGATAATTCCAGAGCCGGGCTCCCAGAAGCCAACTCCGAATTTTTGTCCGGCTGAACTTAAAAAGTTGTACACCTCCTTGTTGATGTCCTTCGCTCTGGCGAGATCCTTATCACCTCCAACCTGGAAAGCAAAAATTTATTAAAGGATTTAAATACATATATTAAAAAAAATAAAAAGAGAACAAATAGTCTATATTTTTTTCTCTAAATGATTCGATTCTGGGGGCTGTGGCCGTTTTCAGAATCAAAAGTACAACTTCTCTTCTATCATGCATAATGCTTTGCTCCATTTCTGTTGAAATCGTATTAGAGGGTGTAAAAAGAAGAAACAACAGAATTTTTGACGCAATCGATCGCCAATAATATAAATAATATATTGCATATATAAAATTCTGTTGTTTCTTTTAAATTTAAATCTAATTCTCTTCCATCGTTGAGAATATTTTGTTAACTTTTAACATAAAATCTATCTTTATGGTCACAATCATATAAATAATTTTATGAAAAGAAGAAATTGATGGCTGAGTGATAATTAACAGAAGTAGCAAGATGTGGAAATTAATAGTTGATTAGATGGATACATAGCGGATCATACAAAAATATTATATAAATTTGGGGGCTCGCTGGTGTAGCGGGCTAGATGTAGGCTTCTACAAAGGAGATTCGTG
>JAKCPI010001208.1:0-21327 GCA_023213315.1 Euborellia annulipes
ACAAGCGGAAAAAAAAATAGGAGAGAAAAAAAAAAAAGTACAGACGACGAATTTTGTAGTTTCGATGTGTGCAAATTAAAAAAAAAAAAAAAAAAAAATATAAAACAATATTCTCCTCTTCCAGAATTCGGGCTTTATGAATAGAATTCGATGTTTTTGGCTTATTAGAATCTAGGTTCTATAAAAAATATGCTCTATGTTTAAAAAATAAATCAATCCGCAATTATTATGTTCCAATCAAGAATATACAATATTATTAATTTAAAGATCTATTTTGTTATATGTGAATATAAATATATATTTTTTTTTTTTAAATTAAATTAATACTGTACTTCAGATAACGCTGGAAATATGAACTAAGTCATTTTAAGCTGGTAGATTTTTGAGGTTTCCCCCAGTTTATATAATAAAACATTCTTTAATTTATTGTTTATATATATATATATATATATTTTTTTAGATTAATTTAATTATTAATTTTTTTTGGGCCACTTTTTGTTTTTGAAAAAATAAAATCGGCACTTTGTTTTTGTTTTTTCGAGGGAAGGGCCTAAGATTTAGGTCATTGTGATTCCAAGGAATGAAATCTATTTTAATACAAGTCATTTTTTTATCTATTGGCGTTCAGTATTAACACGCAGCTTCAATGTCCCCCTCTTAGGTGGCTTGAAATCAATTTTCTTTGCCAGGATATATTTATACCCGGGATGTTACTATCCTAAGTATAATTATATTATATATATATTTATAATAATAAAATATATTAACAAAAAGAAAAAACCAACTTTTTTTCCTAATATTTCTATTGTAGAAATTAGCATTTATCCGCCGATGTTTTCTTTATAGATTTTGATCTAACTCAACTTCATTCCATTGTACATTTCTTTAAATGATTGTCAAAATGTTAATACTTAATATAATCTAAATACATGTTCGAAAATAATTTATAGTTTTATTTAAAAAAAAAAAAAAAATTATAAAGAAAATAATAATGAATTTGTTTTTAATTGTTTTTTGATAAATTCCTGAATATTCTTTAATTATATCAAGAGAGGATTCATTGGTGGATTTCCTGCAGTGGTAGATGTAGAAATTGCAGTGGTTTCCAAACATAGAATTTTATTTTTTTTATTCCCTAGAAGATAGATAGTAATTTAATTTATTTTCATTGTCTAGAAGTTTGGAAATCTCTACTTAGAACCCAGTAGAACATAGTAATCTAATTTTAAAAAGTGGGCCAATAAAAGATCCGAAATCTTGAGATGAGCAAAAATGATTTTTTTCTGTATTGTCCTTTATATTTGAAAACTGGTACATTTAAATGGAAGGGGATAGGAAATGAAATACCTTACTGAAGGAGACACTGTCAACAATTGAGGTTGAGATAAATCCCCTTCAAATTTAAACATTAAATTATTAATAAAAAATTAAATTAAATTTTTCCATTAGATTGATAAACCCTTTAGGCTCCAATCATAGCATAAACTAATAATCCCTAAGGGTAGATGGGCATAGTTTATCTATGATTCTTAATTTTATTATATAGACCTATATACTCCCTGCATAGCGCCCCTTTATGACAAATTTCCCGCAAGGATAAAATACAAATCCTAGGATCCGGGCCCTTTCTTGAGGTAGAGAGGTATCTTTTGTCACTGGCTCAAAGTAGCGTATCCAGGTGGGGGCGAAGAGGTGCGCTCGCCCTCCGCCCCAAGGGCATCAAGCTTTTGGTGTCCCTCGCGCATCCGCTTTTTCCCAAAATCTCTGGCTTTTTTTTTTTTTTGAAATTTCATAATAAATTCATTTTATATCACAAAGCCGGAGAAAAATTACAAAAAATGCCCGAACGAAATTCGAATAAAAAAAAAAAAAACGGTCGAAAAATGGCGCCCCAGTTGAGCTTCGCCCCCTCCACCCTCAAAGGCTAGTTACGCCGCTGTTGGCTCCAACTCCGAAAATCTCATTCTTGCCTCCACACTAAATTTATTTTGGTTGATTGTATTATGCAAAAAACCATTTTTACTTATTTCGTTAATAAAAAAAAATTAATTATAATTTTATTTTATGATATACGGTATATTTCTTTTGTTTATTGCTTCAAGGTGAAAGTATACAGCAAATTTAATCGAAAGTTTTGCGCGGCTGTCGCTAAATTCCAAGTGAGCCGCTAGATGTCTCCGCAGTCGCTATTCATCAGCTCAGTGCATCGGCGTGATTTTGACAACTTGTGTAATTTGTATTTGCTTTCTTAAACAGTTATAATTGTTATTTTGTTTTAATAAATAGTTATCACACTATTATTTAATAACATTTTAATTATAATTAATATTACGTGTTAATTATTTTAAATAAATAATTGTGAAATGGCAGATGAAATGAATGACACGAATGACCGACCTGATAATGAAACGCCAAAAACTGAAAAAATGTTTACTTTAAAAAAGTGGAATGCTGTGGCGATGTGGAGCTGGGACGTCGAATGTGACACCTGTGCTATTTGCCGAGTCCAGGTTATGGGTGAGTACCGGTGTTTAATTTTACAGACACATGCTCTCTTTATTTTGTATATCTCTATTTACATTTCATTTTAATTCCGCGCATCTTTCGAATTTTATTTAACTATAATCAACGTGTTTTAATTTTTAACTGAATATATCCATTCATTTCATCCTGGAAATGTCTAAAACAATTGTCATGTTTTTAATTTATTAGCATAATTGAAGTGGGGGTAATTATGACACTTCAGGATTAATAATAAGTCTTGACATTTAAGCATTATTATTTCTTTTTGATTGTTACTATTTAATAATTATAACTCAAACCTGCTATGATGTTCATAGCCAGTGACAACCAGTTTTACAACATTTTGACAGCTAAATTATATATATATATATATATATATATATATATATATATATATATATATATATATATATATATGTCTTAGAAATATAATACAATTCATTTGTATTGTATCGTATGATATATTTAAAAAAATGTAAATTAAATTTTAAAATAATTAGTAATTAAGAGATTTTTCTCTCTCCTTGAATGGAACCCAGGACCATTGCTATATAGGCTATATGTTCTGGAAGTATCAATATATTTAAATAGCAGTGGTCCTGTGTTCCATTCAGGCAGAGAAAAAAATGGCTTAATTACTAAATAATTTTACATTTTTTAAATATATATCTATATGATACAATACAAATGAATTGTATTATATTTCTATAACAACTCTATTTTATATCACAGTGAAACCGCTGATGGAAATTAATTTGCACCCTGCGTTTTTCCAGGAAAACTACTATTCATGATTTTTTTTTTTATATAAATTCATTTGAAAATGGAATTTAGTTTGATTTAGACTGGATTAAAATTTAAATAACTCTTAATCCGGTTAAAAATATTTTTTTAATAATAATATAGCAATATAACTTTCCCTTTTTTTTTTTTTTTTTTAATAAATTGCAATTTAAGGCCAATCCAATTTACACATTTATTTATTATCACCCAGAAACAGATACTCTACCTCGAGTACTCAAAGATCCTTTGTATACATCGCGGTATAATTGTATGTCTGTTTGACGAATATATCGCCTGCTGAGAATCATAGTGGCCAAAATTGGAAAATTCAATTTTTGAATTAAGCCTGCCAAACGATGTTAAAACATCTTCTCTTTTGAGTGGCAAAGTGGCGACAATATATTTTCATTCTTCGCTATTGATTCTGGCCAATTCATTTGTTGCCTGGCTATTTAAATGTATATGTTTATAAAACTTGCAAACGCCTTTTCTCGATTTGTTCAATTTTCAACTTTCGCCACTATGATTCTCAGCAGGCGATATAGGTCCTAAACTCTTTAAAAGTCTGAAGATGACCTTGTCGAAACCTAAAATAAATAGAGCTTATTATTATCTGCACCCATATATATCTATTTATATTGGGTCTATCTATCTATGTAAAGATAAGTTGCGTTATTGAGATTTACTCGACGTTTCGGCTCTCCTTTTGGAGCCATTTTATTTAGTTAAGAAGTAATGTTGTAGTTGCTTTGTTTTCGAAATCGAAGACTATCTGGACCTCAAATTTCTGTCTTAGGAGTTGACTTGTGTGTTGTGGTGTTGTTGTGCTGTTCGAATTAACTTTGGGGACTCGATCCCCTTATTCCCCAAGCTGAAGTGTTATTGAATATCTCCGTAGCTTGTGATTGCCTTTGAGATTTATGAAGTGATTGGTGTAGTAGTCTTGGTTCGGGTGCTACCTTGACAGTGAGAGCCAAAATTAAAATCTATCCATGCGTTTTCTTCCATTACATCTGATTATTTCATGTTCTTTCTTGGAACCTTTTGTGGTCCAAATAGAAAATTTTATAAAAACAAACAAATAATCACATGTATAATCCCAGAGATAAGCTTTACTTTTGTCATTCCCTGTATTTGTTATCAACTTTGAATAGGAAAATAAAGATATGTAAGGTTCGTTTAGTCGTACCAGAAATCTATTTTTCTGATTGGTAACTATATATTATATTTCGTTTCATCATATTTTTTAAATTAGATAAAAATTAAATATGCATAGAAGAGGAGTTTCAAATCCCACATCAACCATTTCAGTTAGACTGAGGCGATCGATCTTTTAACATCTTTGTTAGCTTGTAGGCGTTTATATTGTCGGATAGCTAAAGAAAGAATCACTGATAGAAAAGAAGTGAATAGATAAAATATCAAACAAAAAACACCAATTATTTTTCTTTTATAGTGAAGTGAAGTGATAAAATCAAGAAAATAAAGTTGCAACTTTTAAGAAATTTCATAAGGTAAATTTTTAGGCTTCGTTCATTGATTATTTTTATTTTCTCTTACCTCTAAATATGTTAATATATATAGAGAGAGAAAGTATTGGATTCATGTCAATAATTAGATTTTTATGGATCTTCACGTTTTGAGGTCCCCTGAATCCAAAAAAGTGGTTTTCGCGACATGGTCTGTCTGTGTGTGTGTGTTAACAATATATCTCAAGAACGAAAAGGACTAGGAGGTTGAAATTTTATATTTAAGCACCCCTTTGGCACGTGACACGAATCTATTGTAAAAAATTACCGAGATAGTCACCTACTCGTTGGCGCCGCCAGATTTTGAAGGGCGACAGTGACAGAAACTGTTGCGTGACGAAAGTCACCCGTGTGCGCCCATAAATTTTACATCTTGAAATTCGAATGTACCGTACTGTCGGAAACTAAATATATGCCGACACAACAAAATCTGGTGTGACAAGCACAGAACACAACTCTAGATTACCGAAGCTTTTCTAAATTACTAAATTCCAATTTCTTCACTTTATTGCTTGATTTAAAAATGTGACTGACATTTCGCTCTAGATATTCTTCCCAATTGGCATCTTAGGTTCTTTTTCAGTTGCTATAAAATAACCCACGGCTTGTCATGCATTTATAAAATTAGAGGCGAGTTTTTCTATCCCTTTAATCTTTAATGAAGGGCAAAAAATAAAATCCATTTATAAAAGATTCCCCCCCCCTAAAAAATTCCTAATTTCGCGCCTTGCCATATAAACTTTAACTACCAGTATACTCACATATGATAATCTCTTATGACATATTTGCACGTCGTATTCAAATGTGATAAAAACGTATATCACATCAAAAATGAATATCACATTTTGCCTAGATTTGTTCTATACTTTTCCGGACATAGTGATTTTTACTTTCTCCTACCCTCTATCTGAAATATATATATATATAGAGAGAAAGTATTTATTTATTTATTTAACTATAACTCTCTGTATTGCGATTTCATATGTGAAAAGCTGATATTGGACTGTGTTATAGGCAACCAAATCAACAGGCAAGCAGCGCCTGGTTGCATTCTCTAAAAGGCAGGCGGCGTATTTTAAAATTTAAAAAATTGCCCTCGGTGTAGTAGGTAGCGCGCTTGCCTTGTATACCAAGGGTCGCGGGTTTGGATCTCAGGCAGTCCGATGATTTTATTTAACTTTTTTTATTTTGAAGTAAACGAAACTAAGTATGCTGGGTCAACAGTATTAAGGTTATGGAGAAAGAAAAAACCAGCGACTGCTTTCCACGTTAATAAACAGTATTAGAAAGTACACGCGCCTGGTGGGTCACTGTGAGAAATTATCGTAAAGCATACAAAAAATTCGATTGTGTCTTATGTATATACTGTAGATGCTGTTTTTCTCTCAGTGACTTGCTTCATGTGGTTTTGTCCCTCCATGTATAGAATGGCTTCTCAAGCATTTTATGAGTTTGTTAAACGCTCCACAATCATATAATTTGAAGCACTGAGGATGGTTTGCGTTAAGCTTACCGAAATATCTGCGAATAAATTATTTTAACGTGGAAAGCAGTCGCTTTTTTTCATTTTGGCTAACTTTTTGATTTTTAATAAAAATAATTCTGTCCTGTGTGCTAATTTCAAGTCTGAAACTACGAAATTTTCTGTAGATGGCCATAATTTAATTCTAAGGACCGTCGGCCAAAAATAAATTCTTTTGCGTATTATCCGTCTATTTGTAGATATTGATATCTCAGTGATATGGAATCATCCTTTTTATAATGATTATAAAAATAGCATTCATCGAAGGATCAGCTATTTTGTCATATTGGATGAGAGAAATTAACGATTTGCAAAACATCTGTTGATTGTACTAAGGATGATTCCTTATCACTGGGATCGAAATATCTATAAATAAATGGATAATACGGAAGTATTTATATTTGGCCGACGGTCCTTGGAATAAAAAAATTAAAACTATGAAAACTTGAACGAATAGAGTTAGACGGTTGAAATTTGATTTTGGTTGGAATTCAAATTTTTCATGTTATTAAAAAAATCTGGGGTGATGGTCGCACAGCGCACAGCTTTCTCTTACCTTCGGTAATGGAAAGTTGTGTTCTGTGCTTGTCACACCAGATTTTTTGTTTCGGAATATATTTAGTTTCCGCCGGTATTTTATAATTCAAGATGTAGAATTTATAAACTTGGAAAAATATTTATATTTTGTTACCATGGCAACCATTTCCCCTATCTTTTCTATGAAGTATAAGAGTAGAGTGTCCTTTAAACAATTTTAAGGGCAAAATGAGAATATACATTTTAAAGAGCATTTAAAAAATAGAAGCCGTATAACCAGAGGTTTACTTTGCTTGAAAAACCTTTTTGCAGATTGAGATGCAAGAGGAAGAAATAAAATTTAAAAATTCTATTTATCAGGATTTATTAGTGCTGACGACCAACTGCAGTACCTTGGTTTCGGTTACATTGATATTTAAAAAATAATTGATTTTCGAATTTTAATCAAAATCGTTAGAGCGAATTTTGAGAACAACGAAAAAAAAAAAATGAAAAAGTACATCAGTAAAGTACTAGTACTTTTTCCCGATTTCGTTTAAAAGCTTATTTTCACGCTCCAGGGAGGTGTCTACACTGTAAAAAAAAATATGAATTTTCATTCATATCTCATAAACTTTGGTGGTTTAATTTTAATAGACCAGGATATGAGCTAAAATTAATATACAAGTATATGAATAAGTATCGCTTTAAAAAAAATATGAATTTTCCTTCTTTTTTCATATACTTTTCGTAGTTTAATTTTAATACACCCAGGATGTGAAATAAAATTAATATAAAAGTTTATGAACAAATTACCAACTTTTAAACTTATCTTTTTCTTTGTGTGCCGCCAAATTTTGAAATCGTTAAAAGTGCACCGCGACAAGTTGAGAATCCCTGGTCTAAACGTTCTCAAATAACTCGACTACCTCAAGAAATTTTTATTAATATTATTTTATAATTATTTTAAGGAAACTTGAAATTATTCTTTTAAAATATATTTCACAAATCTAAATTTATTAAATTCTGGTTTGAAATTCGCGCTCTAAACTATTTAAATATTTATGAAGTATATTAAAATCATACTAATTAAATAATTTTTATAAAGTAATTCAACTAAATAGCTATAGAAATTAAAATTAAAATTAACAATTTCACCAAAATAATTAATTTTAAAATATACAAGAAATTGGTTAGGTTGGCACCAGGTTGGCACCAAATTCTGTTTTTGAAGTAGCTGATTTAACGCATAGATAATTGAAAGTGTATTATTATTTAAAATGAAATATAAATATTTAATCAATATATTGAAATAGGAACATTTTACTAACAAAATCGTAAGTATTGAATTTGAATTTTTTCATTGAAATTTTTTTTTTCTCAATTTCAAATCAATTATTGTTTGTCATTTTTCAGGTGAGGTTAGTTTATACTCCAGCCAGGGAATAAACTCCAAACTGCAATGAAAATGTAACTCTTTATTTCTTCTCAAAGAAGATGAAAATCGACATATTTTTTGTATTAAATAATTAAAATGATTTTTATTTGTGTTAAATTTACTTGGAAATGTATAAAAATTTATTTTTTGATACAAATTTATTATTTTAATAGTTTAATTTGTTTTATTATTTAGTAAAATTGTATATATTTTAATATAATATAATTTTTTTTTAACAAATAAAAAATAAAATAAATAAAAAAAACTATTATTTCACCTAGACCACTCACTTTCCCTCAAAAGTATAAACTCGTAAGGACTTTAATTTTTGTTTATTAAAGCTTTTGTGGTTTGAAATATTATTATTAGGAGAATTTTTAATTATAGACCACATATTTGTATTAAATATTTATTAAAAATATATATATTTGTACAGTATTTATATATTTTTAATAAATATTTAATACAAATATGTGGTCTATAATTAAAAGTTCTCCTACTTTCATTTTTCACAAAAAAGTATATTATTTCTCATAAACCCGTAATTTAAATTTCATATACCAAAAATGAATTTATTCATATACCCGAAAATGAATTTTTTCATATACCCGTAATTTAAATTTCATATACCAAAAATGAATTTATTCATATACCCGAAAATGAATTTTTTCACATACCCGGATATGAAAGTTCATTTTTGGTATATGACCTTTCTCATATACCCAAAATGAATATTCATAAACAGTTTGTGTAACAGACTTCCTACACATGTGTATGAATATGGCTCGAAAATTTTTAACAGTGTAACTTAAAAATTAAATTTCAGCCTCATAAATCAATTCCTTCATGCTTAAAATCAATTCATGCTTAAAATCAAAGACGGACACACACAGACAGACAGACCCTGTCTCAAAAACCACTTTTTTGATTCAGGGCATCTCAAAAGGTGTATATCCATCAAAATCTCGACATCGAATTTTTGACATGAATCCAACCTACATAGATATTAATTTATCGCAATTTTTTGGTGGATGTTAGAACCTTTTTCTTCTCGCTTTCTTTCATATTATTTTGACCTCATTTTGTTATTTTTTATTTTATAATATTTTATTTATTCCTTGGTTAACTGATTAAAAAAAAAAAAAAAAAAAACTCTTCGTAACGATCGTATCTTTAATTATTAACCATGCAAATAATTTACACTAAAGATTAGATTATAATTTTAATTATTCTGTAGTAAATTTGATCTCGGAAAGTTTGTAAATTTTAATTGAGTTGTTAACTTAGAAGTTTTCTGTTGATTTTCTAAAGAGAGAAAAGAGTGAGACAGAAAATAATGCCTTATAACGTGCTATAGGATTAATTGACAAATAAAAATACACGTTTGGTGAAACATCAATTTATTTCAGAGTAATTAATTTGAAGAAATGAGTTATTGTTTTATTAAATTAAAAAAAAAAATATTGTAAATAAAAGATTAAATGAATTACAATCACAGGTGTTTATTAATTAGAATCGTCTCAGCTGCTTCGCCTCCTGAGACGTCTAGGGGGTATAGAGTATATACTTCGACACATGAGACACGAATAGCAATGCCAATGACTTATTGCTATAGCTTGACTCCATTTAATTACGAATAGTTTAAAAAAATCAATTATAAAAGAATGCTTTAGACATGGAAGAGGGTTGAGGGTTTTGGGCGTTGCCACTTAACTTGTACATGCAGAGGCAGGAACTGGACGGTTGGATGTGGTTGAAGGCGGCACCGGATTGCGGTCAGCGGTGAGGATGACAGCCGGAACAGGTTGAGGTAGGCAAGGAAGGTAGCCAGGGAAGGCAGCAGGTCGCAAGGAAGGCAGCAGGTAATGTCGCAAGTAAGGTAGCAGGTGAGGCAGCCAGATAAGGTAGGATTCAGGGCGGACTCGACCTACGTCGCCAGTTGACTGCTAGAACCCTTGGTAGGATGTGGAAGTGGATCCGGATAAATAAAAGTTTAAATGCAGGTTTTAAACATATTTATTTATTTTAAGCCGGAACGCCAGCACGTTGGCCCGTTTAAAGTCGCCAAATGACTGTGGACTTTCAGAGGCATAGCCACATAATAAACTGGTACATAATAGATTAAAAGAAGGCCTATTTGGAGAGGCGATGTGGTTGCCTTGAAGGCTGGTAGCCAATTAATTTTTATTTATTTTCCATATATAATTAATTAGTAATAATAAAATTAATTAATACTTTAACAATAAAATTTAAATTAGATATTTTGCCATTAATTGGCATTGTTGATAATATTAAATCAACAAATAAATGATAATTATTTGTATATAAAAAAAAATAAATTAGTCTTAAATAATTGTTTATTAAATGTAAATATTCGTGGGGATATAAATCTGTGAGGAGGGGTTGCCCAGGAGACCCGCTCATATGGCTTTGACCATTATATCCCCGACGAAGAAGTAAAAAAAAAAAAAAAAAAAAAAAAATTTCACAATAATTTTTTCTTTTTCTTTTTTTTTGTTTCAATAATAAAAGAACTTTTGATTAATACTGCCTTCTGTTAGGCTTAAATACAAAAACATTGAAACCATTGCCTTTTTTGGCAGAAACACCACTTAAACTACACTTTTCACTTCACTGGGGCGGGGGGGGGGGGCATTCTAAAAATTGCTTTTTTTTTTTTGTTTGAATCTTTCTGAAAGTTTATAGTTTTTATTGATTTTTAATGTTGATTTATTATATTTTTTTTTTTTTTTTTTGTTTACACAATTTTAAACTCATACAAATTTTGTTGTAACTCGCACACACCGTTGTCAGAATTAAGAACACATCTTACTAACTTTACTTTAATATTTTTAATAAAAAAACAACAGCACATCAATACATCCAAGAAACTCAAAGTTACCATAAATCTGACTCTTACTTACTACTGGACACAAAGAGAAACAAAAATCATATTCGTCAATCCTTCCTCTATGTTTATTTTATAAAAACTTACTCGACTATCAACAAAAAAAATTAATTAACCAGAGCTCGATATTCTCTCCTACAGCTAGTTGATTTTCTATTTTTTTTTTTGTTTTTTTTTTTTTTTTTAAGACAGTTTATTCACTATAACAACATCAAAAAAAATACCCAACATCTTTATTTATGTCTCCAAATTTTTTATAATTATTACTTGATTTATTACATCTTATTCATACAAAACCTCTAGTATAAGGGTATTTTGTGGCTGGTGGAATTTGTAACAGGAATGAAAGTTAGAAGAAAAATGCAGCCAGAATTTTTTCTTTAAAAATATATTTCAACAGCTAGCTGACGTTTCGGCTTTGGTCAAAGCCATCCTCGGAAAAGCTATAAACAATGAAACGAAACATTTCTTTTTTTACAAATATTGTTTAACAATCATTTTTTATAAAACTTTTTTTTTTTTTTTTTTTTTTTTTCCTAGAATGAAAATCATACCTAAGCTGTTGGTCTTCATATACATATATTTTGAATTGTATCCGGTATTAAAGTTAATTTAGGATATAAACATCAGGGAAAAAAAGTTTTCTGTTCAAGATCAACTTTTTCCTTCTTCTATCACCAATACAATATATTTATTTTTTTTGTGCCTAATGTGATAATTGACTCCAGGGCAGCACAATTTCATCTAATGTATTTTTAGATTTGTAGTTAGTTTTTATACAAATGAATTTTAATCCCGGATTTATTAAACATGTTTCTTATTTTTTGGCGCTAGGTGGCATAGCAGGCTTATTTTGTGACATTTTTTTAAAACACTCTCTATATAAAAGTACGGTGGTATTATAATCTTTTTTAAAATTCACCGTCCCAGGTTTAGGTAGATATGGATGGATTCCAAAATAAGCCTTTTAAACAGATTTTCCTCTGTCTGAAGTATTTCGACGGACCCAAAATCAGAAGACATGATTTAGTTCAGTCGCATGCCGAGACAGAGCAACAGTATCTTCTTTATTTTTTGTTTGTTCGTATGAAATGTTTCGTTTCATTGTTTATAGCTCCGAGGATGGTTTTGACCAAAGCCGAAACGTCAGCTAGCTGTTGAAATATATTTTTAAAGAAAAAATTCTGGCTGCATTTTTTCTTCTAACTTTCATTCCCTGTTGAAAATAAAGTCTTTCTTTATTACCTTTTGCCTAACAAACTGCGAAAAGAAAAAAAAACTTCCCTGAAACTACTGTGATACTGTTTCTTTCTTACTCCTGAATTCATTAAAGTAAAAACTAAAAAATTTTTATAAGATGAAGTGAGGGATTAATAAGTTGATTACGACAAAAAAAGTGAAAAACATGATTTGCTTTTTGTACGGTTATAGAGGACGTTATGGGGAGTGTAGAAAATATTATAAGGCCCCATTTTTTCCGAAATGTGGAGGATATAATATACATGTTTTGAGGTCCCCTGAATCCAAAAAAGTGGTTTTTCGCGACATGTCTGTGAACAAAAAATATCTCAAGAACGAAAAGAACTAGGAGATAGAAATTTTATATTTAAGATAGTCACCCCCCTGGCACGTGACAAATTAGCCCAAGAGTACTGTACTTTACTGAAGTACCTTTTTAGTTTTTTTTTTCGATTTTCTCAAAATATTCGATCGAACGATTTTGATTAAAATTCATAAATCCTGCTTATTTTTTAGATGCCCTTTAAAATGTATATTCTCATTTTTGCCGTTGAAATCCCCTGAAGACCACTTTACTCTTGAACTTCACAGGTAGAAAAGATAGGAGAAATGGTAACAAAATATAGGTCTTAAAATATTTTCCCATTTTACATCTTAAATTCTAATAAATCGGTGAAAACTAAATATGTCTGGAAACAAAAAAATCACCTGGGGTGACACAACAAAAGTTGTGAGCTGTGCGACCAGTCAAACCAGATTTTTTTTTTTACTTTGAAATAGATGAGTCCGAAATCGAAAAGTATTTTATATGTGCCACAGTGCATTGATGTAAAACCGAAAAAAGAAACAAAACGCATTTCGCCCACTCCGGGGCTTGGCGTAGAGGTTAGCGTGCTAACCTCCGTATACCACTACATCGCGGGTTCGGACCTCAGGCAGTATTGTATATAATATACAAATTAAACACTAGTTTATTTGTTTTAAAAGGTTTTATTAATTAAAAAACATGATACGTACGTCATCATCACAAGTGATTACATTCTTTTTAATCTTATTAAAACATTTTAAATTTAACTTTGAAATAGATGAAGAGGGGGTAGGGGGGGAACAAGAGTATAGTATAAAGGTGAAGAAAGAGCCTCTCCCTCCCCTTCGAAGGTGGGCTACGTGGCTAGTACCCAAATAAATTTCCCTCTCAAAAACAAATTCATTTAAAGGTTTGATGTTAAAAAGCACTTAGAAATTAATTAAATAAATTCAACTATAACATGAAACGCGTGGTGTTTAAGGAAATTTATTGGAAGAAAATTCAACAAGACTTTCGTTTGTTTTATATAAAAAAAATTCCATTGACTTAACAAGTAATTTGATAAGAATATAATGTTAATGGCAAAGTAAGCACACATAAAAACCCATTTCATCTTATCTTTTATTTCAATTCCCTTGTTAACGGGGATAACAAGAACAGCTCTCGTCTCGTCTCCTTGATGCTGCCTGTGGTCCTGGTGATGATTCATTCAATCTTGGGTTCGATTCATTCATTGGCACAAGTCACAAAATGTAATGTGATCGGGGTGAGAGGAGATGGGGGGGTGGGGGAGGGGGGGGGGATATTATAAATTATCTAAATAGCATTGGGAAAGAAAGATAATCATCGAATGTAGCAATAGCATAACAAAGCAATTTGTATTATCATGACAAACGATTATTTATTAATAAATTAATGTGTTTAATCATATGAAGTTTCGATCTTTTGCAGTGATTGCAAAAAAAAAAATATGGCGAGGAAAAATGAGATTTAAAAGCTTAATCTAAAATAATGAATTGACTTGGAGATCCGTGATCGATCCCTAGATGGAGGAAGTATTTGAGTAAATAATCTATGTTTCTCATTTAAGGGGGCTCGGGAGCCCGATAAGATGGCGTAGTGTGTCATAAAAAGTATGCCCAAAAATCAAGTAATTCAAAAATTTGCCAAGAGATGTCAGAATGGTAGCTAATAATATTTAATGCATTTGGTTGATTTTCATTGATCTTTTAACAATAAATACTTTATAAATATTATTATATACTATGTATCTTTTATAAAAGCATAAAAATATGATAAATATAGGCCAAATGGGGTTCAGCTGTTAGACTAGCCTGCCATCTATTGCAAGAATGCTGAACTAATTTGACAGTTGAGCTTTTAAATAAATCATCTAAGCTTATTTTAAAAATTTCTTAATTAATATGTGATTAATAATAACAATAAATTCATTTTTAAATTTAAAAAAAATTAAAGATTATTGGGACAGATTGTTTTTTGTATTTGCTTGATAACAAAAAAATTAATTACCATAATTTTTTAATAAGCCATTAAACAATTTATAGCTCGATGTCCCAATAATCTCTTATGTATTTAATTCATTTTAAAAAAAACCGCATTGAAAAATTAATTATAATAGTCTAGTTTTTTTTTTAAAGTACGTTTAGACGTCGCTCCTGAACCCCCCTTAATCTTCTTTTTTATTGGTCTAGTACTCAGTGATAAAGTTTTATTCTTCAGTGTAATCCTTTTGTAAAGTTTCTTTTCTTTTCGGCTACTGAGGTCATATAGGCGTTAAACATTTTAATATTCATTGTACTGCTGGCTACCGGAGTGATGTAAAAAGTTTAATTTCCTATAATCTTTAATTTTTTTTAAATTAAAAAAAAAAATTGTTATTATTAATCACATATTACAATAATTAAGAAATTTTTAAAATAAGCTTAGATGATTTATTTAAAAATCAACTGTCAAATTAGTTCAGCATTCTTGCAATAGATGGCAGGCTAGTCTAACAGTCGATATAGTATTAGCCTATATCTGGCCTATATTTATATATTTTTATGCTTTTATAAAAGATACATAACATATAATAACATTTATAAATAGAGACCGGATTTTAAGCAAAATGCTTATTGCTGAATTTTATAAGCAGCCATTAGATATTTAATTTCTAGGCGAATTACGAAAAATTAAGCGTATTGAGATTACATTTTTTATGCTTTTTTTTGCTTTTTTTGAGTTTTCATGCTTTTTTTGCCCTTTGTGCATATTTGAACTTATTTTACGAATATTTATAATTTTTTTTTTTTTTTTATTAAAAAACACAATTTTTTCCCATTCACACACGCATACACAAGGGACGTATATGGGAGGGGGGGGGGGGAGGGGGCGAGGGAGCCCGGCCCCCCTCCGAAATTTTCCAAATGCATATACAATACATATAAGGGGATATACAGACATTAGCGGATCTCGGCCACCTCGAAATGTTTGATCGGCCCCGCAGTGCGAAAAAATATAGCCCTGTAAAAAAAATTTTTTCTGCAGGGCGAAAAACAAATGGGAAGATGTTCTGGGGAGCGGCAAAATTTTCGTGTGGAAAACCTTTGGCTCCGCAAAAGGGGAAATGTTCCGCGGGACGGCAAAAATATCGTGTCTCTTAAAAAAAAAAAAAAGGTAAAATGATTTTCGCAGGGCGGGGCGGAAAAAATTTAGTTTATTTAAAAAAAAATTCCGTAGAAAAATTTTTGAGTTTAGGCCCCCCCCCCGAAAAAAATTTCTATATACGCCCATGGCCTACGCACAGTCTTTTTTGGCAATTTAGGCCATTTAAAACTTTAAACAATACTCGTTATTTGTAAATATATCTATTGGGGGTCCAGGCATTCTTATTTAAGCCAAGTGGCTTAAATAAAATCATCGGACTCAATGGGATCCGAATCATCGACCCTTGGTATACAAGGCAGGCGCTCTACCAACTACACCAAGCCCGAGAGCTATACAATTTTTACAAATAATTTAAAACATTATTCAGCAAAATATAAAGCAAATCCTTCGGCAACTGCGCAAATCGCGCCTTCCCTACTCTGACTCGAGCCCCCTGGGACCTCTGGACCCCCTACTGTGGCGGACCCTCGCAGGGGGTAATCTGGTGGGACTGGCCTCACACCAAGGGCGGGTACAGGAGGGGGGGGGTAAAGGGGGGGGGTAATTACTCCCCTGAGATTTAAAAAAAATACTTTTTTCGAAAAAAAATCTATTTTTAATGTAAAATTTTAAAAATTAATACTTAAAAATTTGATTTATATTTATTTGATTTATATTCTGGCAAACAAGTACAGAATGCGCCTTTAAATTACAGCTGTGCGATCAGTCACTCCAGATTACCCCCCCCCCCCCCGAGAGACACCTCTGGATCCGCCACTGCCTCATACTTTCGGTAATTTAAAGTTGCATTCTGTATTTGTTTACCCGAATATAGGTATATACAAATAAATTTTTTTTAATTTTTAAAATTTTAAATTAAAATTAATTACATCCTTTACCCCCCCCCCCCACTTGTATCCGCCATTAGAATGAGTAGAAATTGCTTATGAGATGCTTTTTTTCAATTTTTATGCTTATTATTTTTTTTTTTTATTTCGCCCGTTTAGCCACGCGCCATTGGGCCAAAGCATCTACAAAATAAAATACATAAAAAAATATATATTAATACAAAAATAAATACATAAAAATTAACACCAACCATTTTTTTATGCTTATTTAAAACTTTTTATTCAAGATTTTTATGCTTTTTTTAAGCACTTTTTTTCCATTTTTTTATGCTTTTTTGTCCGGTCTCTATTTATAAAGTATTAATTGTTAAAAGATCAATGAAAATCAACCAAATGCATTAAATATTATTAGCTACCATTCTGACATCTCTTGGCAAATTTTTGAATTACTTGATATTTGGGCATACTTTTATGACACACAACGCCATCTTAGCGGGAAAAACATGCGTAACACCTTCGCTCCCGTTGCCCCTTAAGATTTTATGAATTTCATTCAACTCGTTAAGAGTTAGCCCCTCAGGGATAGAGTTTTCTTTTCTTATACTCGAGTTCAGAATAAGGAATGATACAATTTTAAGAGATTAATTGAAAGCCTACTTCCAAAAAACAGGAATATATTTGAGTGATTTATTCGCTCTTTACTGGCAACTCCACCTAAATTTGCAAATTGCCATCCCCATCCCCAAACTCACCCACACACCTTATTGTTTCCACATTAGTATAGATTTGGATTTTTTTTCATTAACGCCCAAAGACCTTGCTCAAGTTTAATTATTTTGACAAACTTACGAGCTAAAAAAAAAAAAAAAGAAACAACAACAAGGCGTGGACGGACAAACAAACTGACAGATTGTTATTAAATTAAAGAAAAAAAAACTGATTAAAAAAAAGAATGTTGCTTAATATTTTAGTCAATTTTATCTGTTAAAAAAAATGTCGAGAAACAAGCAAAAAGAGAGAGAGAGGAGAGAGAAATTGCTATTCAAATGGCGATTTATTTATACTTGAGAACTTTAAAAATATTCTTCTAGCGTAACATTATCTTTCTTTTTTTTCTAAGCCTGTGAACCTGAATACAAAATCAATTGATAGGGGAATCTTAATATAAACAAAAAATAATGTTTTACAATGGAGTCCATGAATTGTGAGCGAAGTTAAATTAGAAATAGTAATAAATGAGAGAGAGATTCTGAGAAATATTCAAACAGAGATAGATGGATATTTTCCAAGTGATTAATCCCGAGATCCTGGGCTTCATTTCCAAAAATTAGATCCACCCAACAAAAAAACATCTGTGATGATCACGCAACACATCTTTCCTATTCATTTTTTGATGAAATATGGTGATAATTCTTAGTCGAGAATAGATGATGGTGCAGTACAGAATTATTGGAGTCGGGAGGAATAAAACTAGCGTTTGTCGAACACACTTTTATTCTAAGCAGACGTTTCGGTGACCATAACGGTTGCCATCTTCAGTGCTAATGAAAGTGCATTACAATATTAGAGTTTTGCCTTGCCGAAAAGACTGTGTGAATGTGTGTGTGAGGTGAGTGTGAATGAGAAAAAAGCGTGAATGATTATAAAAAAAAAACAAAAACAACAACAACAATTTATAGCTGAAATTAATAAGAGGGTAGAAAAGAGAGATGCAGCTAAGGTTATTTCTTTTTGAAACGTTATATTTGCCGAGATTAGCAGGATTTTCTTAATTTGAAATGTTTAAAACAATGAAACGATTGTCTTCTGCCTAAGTATAAATTCTATTGATTTATTTAATTACAGATAGACCTACTAGTTTCGAGAACATTTGTCCTCTTCATCAGACTGATACAATACAATGTTTTACATGAAAAATTACATAAAGAAATTATCTATAGTGTGACGTATGAGACACTGTGTCTCATACGTGATCATCTGTGACACTGTGTCTCATACGTGATCATCTGTGACACTGTGTCTCATACGTCAAACTATGGATAATTTCTTCATGTAATTTTTTATGTAAAACATTGTATATTGTATCAGACTGATGAAGAGGACAAATGTTCTCGAAACTAGTAGGTCTATCTGTAATTAAATAAATCAATAGAATTTATACTTAGGCAGAAGACAATCGTTTCGTTATTTCTTTATTCGTTTAATTTACACAGCTGACGTTTCGGTAGGAACCATTCTCAGAGCTGGCGAAAAGTCATTAGGAAAGTGTCATATTGGATTTTATACATTGTTGAACAATTCTTATATAATAAATAATAATAATAAAAAAAATAATAAAAAAAAAATAATAATTATAAATAATTTTATTTTTTTCCCCATCCTCCCTTGGAAAAAGGAGGAGTTTCCAATAAATAATAATAATATATAAAAAACAGAGAGAAGTGCAAACAGGAAAAGGAAAGAAAATCATCGGCGAGCTTTGGGGAGTTTTTAAGAGAAGTCAGTTACAAAATATTCATAAGCAAATAAGAATATTCAACGCAATTGCTACGTCAGCGATTCTCTACGGAATAGAAATATGGGGGGGGGGGCATGGAAGAAGGAAAAATAGAGGTGACAAGAATTACGTTTATGAAGTGGATATTAGGGCTACAAAGGAACACGCCAACATATATCTGGAAAATGGAAGGAGATAGCTGGAGCTGGAGGAACGAGATAGTAACAAAGAAGCTAAAATTAATTCTGAAAATACTTGAAATGCCCGAAGAACGATGGCCAAAAGTATGTCTAAAGGAATTATTAAGAAGAGGAAAAAAACGGACAGGCGACTAAATGGTTGGAAGAAATTCAGAAGATAGGAATAGAAGGAGGAAAACCTCATATACTGACAGACATTCAAATGGACGGGACTATCGACAAAATAAAAGAAGAATTTATAGATATTAGAAAAACAATTTGGGACGCGGAAGTGCAACAGACTTGGGGGGAGAATCGACAATTCAACAACTAACAACACCTGTACAAAAGTATAAAAAAGACACTGGGAATGGAAGACTATTTGACCAACAAAGAAATAAATGAAAAAGACAGAATAACATGGACAAGGATACGCTGCGGAAACGACATAAAAAAACATGGACAAGTGACATGCGACTTTTGTAAAAGAAAAGAAGAGACTCTGCTCCATCTCATCAGCTGCGAAGATCTGGGAGGGAGGCTGTGCGACGAGTGGCGACGGGAAAAACAACTGAAGATAGAGGAAGACGAAGAGAAGTTAGCAAGAGAGCTAAAAAGAGGGCCGATCAAGAAATGGTGCCAGTTTTGGAGGAAGATATATGAAGAGAGAAAGAAGCCAGAATAATATAAATGTAGTAATGGGTAAAACACTTTCGACCTAGAATGTAAAATCCCAAACCCCGGAAGGGGAGGGAAGGAATCTGTAAATAAATAAATAAATAAATAAATAATAATATAATATATAATAATATAAGAATTGTTTAACAATCAGTGGCGTACCGAGGGGGGCGGGGGGGGGGGGGGCGGTCCGCCCCGGGCCCCGAGCCGGCATAGGCCCCCATATATTTATAAAAAAAAAATTTAACGAAAATTTCTCTTTGAGAGACCCCGGGGCCCTCAGGGCTCAAGTAAAAACCGAAAAATTTAGTTAAAAAATCAAAATTTAATGAAAATTTCTCTTTGAGAGGCCCCGGGGCCCTCAGGGCTAAAATAAAAACCGAAAAATTTAGTTAAAATATCAAATTTAATGAAAATTTCTCTTTGAGAAGACCCGGGGCCCTCAGGGCTCAAATAAAACCTAAAATTTAGTTAAAAAATCAAAATTTAATGAAAATTTCTCTTTGAGAGGCCCCGGGGCCCTCAGGGCAAAAATAAAAACCCAAAAATTTAGTTAAAATATCAAATTTAATGAAAATTTCTCTTTGAGAGGCTCCGGGGGCCTCAGGGCACAAGTAAAAACCGAAAAATTTAGTTAAAAAATCAAAATTTAATGAAAATTTCTCTTTGAGAAGACCCGGGGCCCTCAGGGCACAAAAACAAAATTTAATGAAGATTTCTCTTTTTGAGGCCCCGGGGCCCTCAGGGCTCAAGTAAAAACAAAATTTAATGAAAATTTCTCTTCGAGAGGCCCCGGGACCCTTGGGGTTCAGGAATATACGGTATTTTTAAAATATTTTTATGTATGGAGAAGAGGGATATTTAAAGATGAGCAGCCCCCCCCAAAAAAAAAATTCATTATAAGGCCCCCTCTTCTAGTGCCGCCCCAGGCCCCCAACTGCCTCGGTACGCCTCTGTTAACAATGTATAAAATCCACTATGACACTTTCATAATGACTTTTCGCCAAGGTCTGAGGATGGTTCGAACCGAAACGTCAGCTGTGTAAATTAAACGAATAAAGAAATAACCTTAGCTGCATCTCTCATTTCTACCCTCTTATTAATTCATTAAAAAAAAAAAAAACCGCATTGAAAAATCCTTATAATAGTCTAATATTCTTAAAGTACATTTAGACGGTCCCTCCTAATCCCCTTAAACAAATTTTAAAAAATC